>WSYQ01001397.1:0-162318 GCA_011426435.1 Lysiphlebus fabarum
AGGAGTAAGAGAGATATATATTTACATGGAAAAAATATTTTTATTTTATATTTATAGTTTTTTTTTTTATTATTTTTTAATTTTATTCTCTTTTTGTCATTCTTCATTCCACTCTCTTTTGCACGACTGCAATTAGTACCAAACGGATTGATTATTAATCCATGTGTCTTGTGTCTTTCACGTAATGCAATACTCTTATTATTATTTTTTTATAGGTATATATAGATTTTTTTTACTGATAATTTTATTTATTTCTCCCTTGTGTATATTATCAACTAAATATAACAGCAAAAAATTACTATTATTTTTATCATTTTTAATTAATTTTATTTCATATTTAATTTTCTATTTTTTATTTTTCATGGAATTTTAAATCTGATATGGTTATTTTGATTTAAACTGGTATTAACTGTCAAGATCTAATAATAATTTAATTTTTTTTTATATTTTTCTAATAAATGTCATATGTATATTTATATGTAAATAAATTATTTGATTATACAACAAGTAAAAATAAAACTTTATCAGTTTATGAAAATCAGATAAGTGAAGTAATCTATATATAGTATTGATATTACTATATGCGAAAAAGTTGTGTGGCGTGACAAGAGAGAGGACACTTTTATTGTCACCATGGGGTTAACGTTAAGAGGGGTAGGTTGGACGACATCCAAACCAAATGAAGATGGAGCATCCCTTGTGGGCCTTGTGTTTCTTTCAAGAGGGAAAAAAATAAAAAACAAAAAAAAAAAAAAAATGAAAATATATAGAGTTTGAAACGCGCGCAGTTTGTTTGACGATCAAACAACCCCTCCACAATATATGTATATATATATTGGTATATATAGTAAAGTTTGCGGGTACTAAGAGGGGTTGAATCACGAGGGTTGGTTAGAGTTAGCGGTTGGGCCACGAGGCGACCACGCGACAACACTCAATGACATTTGTCTAGCAAACGCGATGATAAAAACATCATGATAAAGTTAAAAAATTAATATAAAAAAAAAAAAAAGAAATTTAATTTTAAAAATTTTATTTATAAAAGAAAATTGTTAATACATGTTATAAGCTTAGTGACCTGAGATAAAATTATTATTTTTAATTCAAATGATTATTTATTTATTTATTTATTAAGTGAAATATATCAAAGTGAAAAAAAAAAAAATTAAAATATAAAATTAGATATATATATATGTAAAATGAACATAGACGTGGAAAGTTACAACAGAATGTGGCAAACAACCGCGAATTTATACAACTCATACAATCCACATCCCGCAATTATGCAGCTACATCAGGCGAGCAATAACGAATTTCATTCGTGGTATAATTCTAGGAAACCACCTATGGACGACGTGGGCAATCCAACATCCGTCAACGCTCGGTGAGTTATTTATCATAAAATAAAATGCAAAAAAAAAAAAAAAAATGTATCATTTATTATTGAAATAAACCATGCAAGTGTAAATATATTATATCTAAAAAATTATTTAAATTTTTATTTAACAAAAAAATTATTGAGTATAAATATATTATCTCTATTAGTAAAATTTATTTTAAAATAAAAAAAATAATAATTTTACAAATTACTGAGCAATCAAAAAATTAATGAAAATAAATAATATTTATAATAATAAAATAAAAAAATTGTAATCGTTTTTGTATTCGATATAACGCATCGATGAGATCGTAATCGACGTTTATGCGGCCAAGATGAGACTCTCGAATGAGAATCGGGGCAATAAGGATCACCAAGTTGAAGCGGTTCATCGAAGTATCATATATATATATATATATTTAGAAGCCACTATGATCCTATCTCTTATATTCAACAGTGATCGTCATCTTTTTTTTTTATTTTTATTATATACAATTTTTTTTTTATTTTTTTATTTCGCAGCTTCTCTATTCTTTGCATTTTTTGACTCTGTTTGATGGTCAAGAACATCAGCTTCAGTAACTGATCTCAAAGTCGTAACAATTGAACCCGTAATAGAATCACATTTATTCTTATTACCCAAAGAGGTCAACCGATCAACAAAATAATAAAAAAAAAAAAAAAAACAAGACCCTTGGCCTTTTTCTCATCACCTTTTGTTTTTCGATAGGTTTTTTCTATTTTTTTTTTTTTTTTTTTACAGATACTTATTTTATGATAGTTTTTATATACATTTTGGATAAAAAAAACCACCGTATTATCGAAATAATATTATTTTCGATTGCAAATATTTATTTTTTTTTGATCCCATAACGATTTTAGTATTGATAAGAAATATTTATTTTTTTTTTTATTCTCTTTTGTATAAAATTATTATAAAATTTAATTTTCTTATTTTTATTTTTTTAATATATATATAAATAATAAATATATTCGGTAGAGACTATATATGCTAATCAGTGCGAATTAAATCATTACATCGTCCTTCTCATTCAAAAATTCAGACCGGTCTTCATGTATATAAAAAAAAAAAATTTTAATATCTAATACATCCAGACCTGAAAACAACACCCGTAATTTCAACCAAATCGAAAACTTTTATCGTACAATAATTTTTTTTTTTTGATTCATCTTTTTTAAATTGACGTATAATAATTTGACGAAATCAACTGGACCCGCAATAATACTTAAAAAAATTTAAATGAAATAAAATAAATAATATAAAAAATATAAATATTTTAACTAATTTTTATTTATGAATTTTTGTTTTTTTTTTTTTTTATAAGTAATAATTTTAAAAATAAATCTGACTTTTGTTGATTTAAAAATCAAATACTACTGCATGCAACCTCCTGTTGATATTTTGGACGCTACAAATCATTATATTTGTAAAATAAAAATTTATAAATATATATCATAAAAAAAAGGATTAAAATAAACAATATTCAGAATACAACTTTGTTATAATATTTATTTATGATATCATAATTTATGATATCATAATTTATATGTTGATATATTAACTAACTTTATCATACTTTTAGATGATTTAATATTAAACTAAATATATTATCATCAAAATTATTTATCAAATATTATATAAATTTAATTTTATTACAAATAAATATAATTTTTTTATTTTTAATAAAAATGATTAATTGGTTAAATAAATATAAATATAAATGAAATAAAATTTGTATCAAAAGAATATGTATTCTGTATATTTTTGGGACTTGAAATGATAAGACTTGATTGTGCCTCAGGGAAAGAACACGTGCCATGTTTAAATTTATAACTGAGTTGTTGGTCAGAATTCCTAACGAGAATATCAGGTATATAAGTAACATATATCCAATATATATTACTACACCTCTAGGCTGTCTTAGGTCCAGTTTTAAGTGTAAACTTGTCATCATGTCATTTTGACACGTGACTTCACATATCATCACTTGTATCAATACTCAAAAGTATATTAAATAAATTTGTCTAATATAATCTGTAGGTTTTATTAACATTTTCATATTATAAAAAATTTAAATTAACTTGGGCATTTATTCATTGAATATCAACAAATTCAATCAGCAAGTTTTGATGTTAATAAAACTTAGAAAAACATAAAGAGTTAAAAATATTAAACACCAAATTGATCAGTAGTGAAAAAAAAAACAATTATTTTAATATTTTATTTGCATATTTTTTATTAATTTGAAAAAATAAAATTAATAAATATAAACTAGTTAAAACAAAAATGAGTTGAAATAAATAATTTTAAATTGTCAATGAGATTGTAGACAATGTACAGCTAAAGAAAAAAAGTCTAGTTCAGTTTAGAAACCAAAACTTATATAGAAACTGTTTTTTTTTTCAAATTTAAAATTTATAATTTTTTATTGTTAAATTTTTAAATTTTCATCAACCACTATTTGATTTTATAAATAAATAAAAGATGAGTCTTAAAACTTTTTAAATGACAGTAATGTCTAATAAACACAGACAAAACTTTAAACACACATAATAATAATACTGATGAAATGAAACATTCAATTATAGTCGAGGGAAATTAAATTAACTTTATGTGTCACATAAATTCTTTGATAAATTTTTTTATTTACTTTATTTATCTGTTCAAAATTTATACATGAATAATAGTCAAAAAAAAATGTATAATAATTCATAAATTTTTAATTAAAATTAATTATAGATAAAAAAAAATTCCAATTGTTGACAATATCATTGTCAAAATTTCAAACAATGTAAAAATTTTGAATAGAAATAGAAAAATATTTTTATCAAAAATTTAAAAAAAAAAAAAAAAAGTAGCCAAATTTATTTGTTTTACATGTAATAAGTATGTATACGTGTGATGGCAAAATAAATTTTCAAATTCATCAAAAAGTTAACAACTAAATAAAAGCCAAAAAAATTTTTTTTTAATTAGTTTGAAATATTTGCGTAAAAAATTTTTTTTTCATTTATTTTTTCGATTGTTTTCGTATGTTTTATATATATTTTATACAAACAAACTAAAAATCTTGCAATGAATGTCTCTTACTGTGATGGAATTTAAAATTTTTTTACGATACATTCTTTTTGATATATGAAGAAAATAAAAAAAATGATCTATTCTGTTATTACTACCATCATTCGATCACGATTCCAGACTAATGAAAATACCCATTTTATATATCATACTAACTCGGCGTTTGTCACAAGGTGTTTTATCCCCATCAGTATTTCAACAAGAAAAATAAATATTTTTCATAAATACACGAACAAACTGGAATTTTATTTTCAAAAATAATTTCAACATAAATTTATTTTATTTTTTTTTTAATTTTAAATTTTTATAAAACTATCATCTTGATATATTGGTTTATTTATTTTTTTATAAAAATTTTAAAAATTATTCTGCTAGTGTGTACAAAAATGCGTTTGAAATTTTTTTTTTTTTTTTTTTAAATATCAGCAAGCTCAATTTTCGAACCCATGTGTATTTTTTTTTTTTTTTTTTTGCAAACATAATATACGACGAGAGAGAAAATAATATTAATATTATATATTTTTTTATTTCTATCTTTCTCATACGCCAAATTGCTTATTAGACTTTGGAAAAGTTGATTCGCGAGAGGGTATAATGCCCCTTGGATGAAATTAGGCCTATCCCGACCTCAAGTCTCTCCTTCCTCCAACATTTTATAACTACCTTGATGCTATAGTAAAAACAGAAATGCATCGTCGTTGTTCGCCAAATCCCATCAAATTATTCCCACAATTTTTTTATTATTATATAAAAAAAAATTTTATTTTTTATTATTATCATTAGTATTATTTTTTTTTTTTTTATTTTTTCAAGATAAAATAAAATTTTAAAATATAGTAGTAGATATTTTTATATAAATCAAAATAAATATGTATATATATTTTAGATGCTTGTATGTTATGATCAAATTATTTATATTAAATTTGACAAACGTTAAATATTGTCTGTTGCAGATTTGAAGACAGACACCAGGTTTTTGAAAGGTAGGCCGTAAAATATAATTTTCAAATGAATAAATGAAAATAAAAATTCAATTTTTAATAAAAAATTATATATAAAATTTAATTTGAAATAAATTAAATAATATTATTTTAAAAAAAAAAATTTATATATTTTTATTTTATATTTTATTTTTGTTAAAAATTATTTTGATTAAAAAAACAAAAAAAAAAAATTGAATAAAAACAATTATAAAATATAAGGGTGGCTTGATATAGAGAATCGAAGATGAGTATATAAAGAATCGTGGTTAAAAAAAAAAAAAAAGATAAATCCTGTTGGGTTGCATCCAAAAGTAATTATTGCGCCACACGTCGATTAACTTTTTGTCGGAGGTCCCACACGGTCTTCGGTCCTCACAATATATCCATGTGCAGCTACTCTATGATTTTGTTTGCCGGGAGGAGTGCGTATCGCAAAAATTATAATAACATTTGGTATATCTCAAGACCAAAGACCGAAGAGAGAATCAAATGCGTGTATTCCAACTGTATTTTTTCTCTTTTCTTTTTTAATTTTTTTTTTTGGTTTATCGTATTATTCTTTACTTTGTACACTAAATTATGAGAAAATATTATTATTTATTTTTTAAAATGTTCTCAATATTTGATTTTAAGATCTACTAGATTCATCGGTCATTTTAAGAATCTTTTTATATTTTTAAATTAAATATATCGATGAAAAAATTATCATAATTAGTAATTATTTATCATCTCAAGTCAAAAAAATATATTTAGTTTACAAGTAGATATTTTATTTTATTTTAAATATTAAAAATAATTAGAATATATTTAAAATTTTTATTCTAAAATTTAATTTAAATCATAATTTATATACTTAACTTGTGATTTAATATAAAAACGTTAGATGACAATAATTTTCAGTAAGATTTTTTAATATAAATGTCCATCAAAAATTTGTTATAATTACAAATACATGAAAAAACAATAATTTCGATTAAAAAAAAAATATATATATAATTTTTAAGCGTAAAAAAAAATTGCAGTCGAGTCAACCGAAAGGAAAAATTATATTTTTTTTTATATCAATAATATCGCAGCAGGACTTATGTACATGCCATCGAAAGACTCAGTCACATTCCACTATAATGTACCATAATTACCCATAAATATTAATCAACCTGTAATTGTAATTCCAATTGCACATACTGCAATTTAAAATTTAATAAAAATGTAATTCTATGATTTGTTTTTTTTTTTTTTTTTTTTTTGTAAATACGATTGATTTATTTGAAATATCTATAATTATATTTAATTTAATTTTAAATTATTTCCAAAAAATTATAAATTATTAAAAAATATATATAATTTATTAAAAACTAACTGTTATTTTTATATATTTAAAATTTTTTTTGTTTAAAAATATAGTTAAAAAAAATAAAATAATGCAAGTATTTTTTATCTTTTTATCTTTTTTTTTTTTTTTTTTTTTTTTTTTATTAAGGGGGATGAGACAAGGGGGGACTTTAAACTCGTTTGTAATGTGTCTTTTAAACAGAACCATTACGACAAAACAAAAGAATAACAACCCTGTATCATCGATTTAATCTCGATCGCACTTAACGAGTCTTGGAACCGATCAAACATTTTGTTGTTTATTGATCTCGTTTAGCAACATAATTATGTATTTTTTAAAATAAATATTATATTGATTTCTATAGAAAAATAAAAATGAAATGTTAAATATATATATATATATAAAAAATTTAAAAATAAAATAAGGAAAAGTGATGAAAAAGTTAAGGCCTTTCATCACGACATTGATGCATGTCAAAAACTTGAATGAATAGAAGTTCTACATGGCATTCCAAAATCACTGAAAGAAAAGAAAAAACGTATTTTAAATCGGTGCGTTAAGGATGAATTTTTCAACGAATTCAGAACATAAAAGCATTCCAACTCTCTCGTTCCAATGTAATTCTATCGAATTTTTTTTTTATATATTTTATTCCATATATAATCTTATACATATATATAAATATCCAATACACAAAAAAAAAAAATTAAAATAAATACACTTGTGCATTAGCATTTTTAGAAATATTTAATTTAAATCACAATAATAGCCAGCAATTATTCATATTTTTCACGCTTGATGATGATAATTTCAAATAACATTTATTTAAATTTCTATTTTAAAAAGATCAAATAAATTTCCTAATTTTTGTTAATTTAAAAATAATAATAATAACAAATTGATATACAGGAAATTAATTTGTATTAAATTATATATCTACCAATTGTAAATTAAACTTTTTTTTGTTTTTTTATTTTTCTCAGTGGATAAATTGAGAAAAGGGAGACTTGATAGATTTATTCATGCCAATATTGTCGGCTTATCGTATTTTGAATTCGTGGTTCAACTGATCCCTACCATGACTTGAAAAGAGAAAAAAAAAAAATAATAAATAAAATAAGTAACCACATTTTATCATACAAAATATATACTAAATTTTTATTTCTATATACACTCTTCATCATATAAAAAAAAAAAAAAAAAAAAAAACAATTCATATAAATTTTTTAAATAAAAACGTATACACAATGCGAATATATAGAAATGTGATTTACTGAATCGATATTCAAAGTAAATATTACAGTAGATGATGATATTAACGCCTCAGGAGTATAAAAAAAAAATATTTATATGACAAGAATTGTTGACTTCTAATAATTCTAACCTGAGGCACAAATTTTACTCAATTTCCTCAGATAAAATATTTATCAACTTTAAATATAAAAAAATTATTTTAAATTAAAAAAAAATATCTAAAATTAATATAATTTTTATTTTTATATATTACAAATGATATATGTTGTTGTATGTAATTTAAAAATGATATTTTTCTTGACCAAAATAAAGGGTCCTTGACCCTTCATATATATATTTTTTTTCCCTAAAAATGAAAAATGTTTAAAATCAAAATGAGAAAAACACAGTGATAGTTCAATACATTTTAAATGCGTTACGGCGCATTTGTAAAAAAAATAGTCTTGCAATATTTTTTTTTTTTAATTTTTTTTTTTTTTTTAGAATAGGGGATGAGTGTGTATTAGGGGTTGAATGCTCAGACGCTTCCCCAGTCAGTCTCAATATGCCTCCGTTATTTATTGTCAGATTTATGGAATAAGCGAGTATGGTACAACTCAAGAAAATCACCCTTCTTTATACCAAAAAATTGTGTCTAAAAAAAAAAAAAAAAAGAATATCATGGTGTCTATGCTTTAGATTCATTATTAATGTCCCCAAAAAAAAATAAAAATACAAGGGTATATATTCTTATTTATCTATATATTTGTTTTTTATATTTTTAACATTTTGTAAATTTTCTGATTATCAGTATACAGACGGGACCCCATCATCATCATCATATATATACAATTGTATCTTTGCTTTAAAACTGTATTTTTGATTTTTTTATAATGAAAACATATGGGACAAAATGCCATTTATCGAGTGGGTCAAAAACTTAACCCCTTTTAGATTTGTTTGTCTATTTGTTGTTTTATGATTTGATGTATAGTGTTAGGATAATTCCGAATTAAAAAACAAATTTTTTTTATCACTACTGTAATGATGCAGGATGTTTACTTGATAAATTTAAAATTGAATAAATATTGGGTCTGATGTGTTTAAATTGATGAATCTATTTAATTTGATTGTACATTGAAACATCAATAATTTATGATAGGATTTATTTTAAAGATTGATCTGATTTTTGAATCAGTAATTTTTTTGTATAAAAAACATCATATTGTTAGTAACTGGTAGTCTGATTAGTCACTGGTGTAAATTTGTAAACTCAATTCCCATGAAAATTCAATCAAAAGTACTTGAGTACTTGATTATAAAATTAAAATAATATAATGAAAATTAGTATATGTATTGTTTAGAAATTAAGTATTTTTTTTAAATAAGTTTTTTTGCATATGATGGAAAATTATAACTATATGTCTTTTGGTTTTGAATGTATACATTTTTTATCTTTATAATGAATTACAGTTGTAATATTTACATGATAACCTAATGTTGGTTGACTGGTACGCTATCTGCCTATGGTACTTGAGTTTTTCAGTTCAAATCTTACTATAGAAAAAAAACGGATAATGGTAAAGTTTGTGGGGAAAGTTGAAAATGAGAGCTGGAAAAAGCATTTTTTTATGAAATTTATTATGCATAATCATAACTATCAGGTTATGAATGCGTAACCTGGAAAAATAAAATGTTTGGTGCAAATTTTTCTTAGCAGAGAACGAGTAAGTGATCCTTGCTCATTCTGTGCTTAGAGAAATATTTGCCCCAAACATCAAATCCATTTAGTTTTTTTTTCTTGTATTTGGAAGTAATTTTTAATTTTTGTCATATTCTTAATATTTATTCTTTTTGACTATTTATTATTTGAAAATTTTCAATTACAATCTTTCTGTCAGGAATTTTTCTGAACTTGAAAAAAAATAATAATCAAGATTATTTATCAACGTCATCATGTATGCATGTACAATTGCTAGTAGCTATAATGTCAATTGTCTCCAAAGCAATTATAAACGCAAATAAACATTACATTCTAAAATGTAATTACATAAATTTAATGATTCAAAATTAAAGTATCTGTAGATCCATTAACATGGTAAATACATTATTTATTTTTTTTATAAATTTTTTTTCAACTTGAACAATCATATCAAAAATATATGTTATAATGAAAGACATAATTATTCACATGTTAATTAAAAATTTGAGCTACTTCAACACTTTATCAAAAAATAGCTTTAACACTTCAAAATTTGAACTGCATGTATTTGATGGAATATATAAATAACTTGACACTGTCATATCATTTTCTTTAATTTCCTTAAATTGTGATTAGATTTAAGGGAACGGAAATCAGCTATACTAATCTGCATCAGTAGATTGCTCTGAGAATTGACACATGGGAATTTGATTTTTGAATTTGCTTCTTATTCAAAATCTCATCTTGAAATGAATTGAGGCGACTAACCCCTCTTGGCTATTTTCCTTAGCTACACCTTCGTGCCACAAGACATGAAACTCGATGCATACATTAAGACTATTTTAATGAGTACACTTGATCCCAGTACAATCAAACTTTAATAAAACAACTTTGTTATAAATTTATACATTTTCATATAAATTTATTACAGAGATATTTAATAAATTAATTTACTTCATATAAATATAATTATATTACCTTAAACATAACCTATAAATTTATACAAATTATTTGAAAAAGAAAAACATTTAAATAAAATTAATTATTTATTTTTTTTAATTTTAAAAATGTATACATGTCATTAGTCATTATTAGTCACAATGCTACATTAAAAAACAAAATTAACAAAACAATGTGACGAGAAATAATGAAAAACAATAAACAAAGAGTCACGTTGAAAACTTGAAGAGTGAATTAATTTTCGGTAGCTCTTGGTTTCGACGTGAGAAATAGCCAAGACAAATGCGGAAGAAAATAAAAGGTTTTGGCAAAAGGGGCATGAAATAAAACAGTTGTATATATAAACTATATATATACAGTACAAAAAAACATTCCATCGTTGCTTATTTTTTATTTTATATTTTTTCAATTTTTTATTATGCGAGTTTTCATTTTTTTTTTTTTCCTTAGCTACCTCTATAGACTATTTCATGCTGTTGATAATGAAACAAGTTACATATAGATATGCTAATATACATGGAAATATATGCGTATGTATATATAAAAAGAAAAAGAAAAGTTTAGTCCTTTGAATATTATACTTTATTGTCAATACATGGTAAAATATGATATTCAACTTTATTTATGTATACCTATTATTTTATCAATTGTTTGAATGAAAAAAAAGTAAAAATATTTATATAATTTTATAATTTAAATAAATTATTAACAAAAACGATATTGGATATGTTATATTGAAGTCAATTAATTAATGTTTTTTATCAGTTTATAACATCAGGTTTGATAATTAAACGAGTAATTATAGAATCTTGAGGCGTGGCATTTAGCTTTAGTCTGGTCCAGAGGCAACCAAAAGATTATCGCACGTTTGAACATAAATATGAAGTCCAGGCGTGAACTAAAAAACACCCACACCTTTTCTATACTCACCCTTAAATATACCCCCCTAAATTATTTCACCCTCTTTCTCCATCATATCCGTTTATTTAATGCAACATTTTTAATTACTCCTCGACAACGCTTGGAATTTTTTTCTACTTTTTTCTACTTTTTTTTTTTTTTTTTCATCGCATTTTATTGTGAATGAACTTTTTATTTATTTATTCCCTTTTTTTTCTATCTTTACATCACTAAAAAGAAACACGCCTTTTATTTTTATTTTTACATCTCAAGGGTGTGTGTTAATTAAACTCAAGAAAATTTAACACTCAAAAGACCCTTCAACAAAATACAATAATCCTTGCTGAGTGTTGTAGAAAAAAAAAAATTTTTTTTTTCTATATCAGACGAGTTATAGTATTCTTTTTTTTTTTTTCTAATGAAAAATTGTGCTGCTTGATGGAATAGATTAATGTATGCATAAATATGTAAATTAAATATCGAAATTTTAAGAATTTAATTACAAAAAAAAGTTATAATATATTATAGGTTATAAAATTAATTAACAGATCAATTTTAGGTTAACTGCATGATTGATTTTTATACATTTTGAAGTTTGACGAAAGTAACACTGTCGTAGTCATTTTTTACTGAAAAATCTTCAATACATGAACTTTCGTTGAAATAACCTTGACACAATAACCTATATATTAATGAGGGGCTATTCATTGTAGCAGTCATGGAGTCACGATTGGTAATAGTTGACAATTATGGCAGTCAAAAATATTTTCGTTTTTATTTATTTTTACATACACCAATATTATTTATTATAATTCAATGATTATGTTTAAATTTAAAAATGAATAATTACTATTATTAATAAACAATTGATAATATTAAATAAAAAAAGTTAAAGTGAAAGTCATTTTGGCAGTCATTTGGAAATCATTGATGAAAAAGTGGAAGTTGACTGCCATTTAGTAGTCATGATGTTGAAGAAAGCTCCAATAAATACTCCCTCGGTTAATAATTTTCCATGAAACATTGCATTTGTTGTATTATCAATTATTTTTTGAATGAATTAATAAATTTCACTAAAGTTATATTATTGATAGTTAAAAAAATTTCCTAATATGTATAATTTGGTAATATAGAGACAACTTTCCATCATTCAGTCAAAAAAGAATAATAAATATATAGGTATACATTATGAATTTGTGGATAGTGAGCAAAGCAGTCTTGCCAATCTGCCGCTCTCATGAAATTTGCATACATAACCTATTAAGCAGCTCTTTTCATTTCCTCCCGTTTACGACAGTTTAGTTAGAATAATGCTTTACCAGATTGCTATGCGAACGAGTTTACCCTTTTCTGATTAATGATCAAAAATATATATCATCGAAAATATAAATAGCCTTGTATGTACTTACAATGTATTAATAATTCTAAACATAATTTTATCATTTATAAAAGGTTATGCTTTTTTTTAGATATACACTGAATAATTTTATCTTCTTCTTTGAATTAATTTTTTTTTTTTTTTAATTTAAAATTTCATGATCTTTATCAATTTTTATATTTATTTACTTATTTATCTTTTTTTTTTTATATTTTATGAATAATTTTATTCATTAATTTTTTATTAATATTTTAAAAATTAAATTATATAAATTTAATTCATTAATATTATAATTATATTAAAATATACATGACAAAATAAATATTTAAAATAACAATAATATTTTTTAACTTAATATTATTAAATTCAAAAATTTTCTTTACAAGGAAATTTATTTATCCAGTATAATAAGGGTCGTATGATAAAATTTACAAATAACAAGAAAGACTGATTCTCCTTGTCTTGATAAAATTAGCACTTGGTAAATTATCCAGTGTCTTTGCGTGACTAATAATTTGCATAATAAATAATCAATGAAGCTCATTCTTTGACATTCAAATTTAACAATTATTCAATTCGTTTGTATTAAATAAAAAAAGATAAAAATATATATTCAAACATACGAAAAAAAAAAAAAAAAAAATGGATAAATATAAATAAAAAAAGCAATTTATTTGTCATTTTTATTAGTTTTTTTTTTTTTTGTCCTGAGTGAAATCATATTATAATAATAACTCAGTTATTGTTTAGTGAAACGACATGATCTGTTTGATTTTCCTCATCCACTAAAATATCTATATATATATTTAAACACAACTGATGCATCGAGGGGTGAAATATAAGCCGGACCCTGTGTGTCGTTATGCAAAAAAGATGGTCAGTTTGATATAATCCAGGACTATCCAAATGGACCAACAAAAGGTCACCACATTCCGGACATCTTGTTTGACCATTATATACCATCAACCTTACACCATCAGATCCATATTGTTGAATTGTTTTTTTTTTTTTTCATTTTTTATTTTTATATCTATTTATTTATTTATTTTTTAAAAGTCTGATTGATGCTTGGTGTTATTGAAAACAATAATATTCCACGTGTCTACATAGTTATATGAAATTTATTTGGGCAATAAAAATGACAGGGGAATATATATTTATATATACACATGTATTATATGAAAGATTATATACTGTAATAAACCTTCTCATCATCAAAAATGACCTATATTTTTTCTTTATCTTTTTTTTTTCTCATGGTCAGTAAAATTTTTTTTCTTTTCAATTTATAAATTTTTTTTTTTTATAACAACATCAATCTTTTATATTTTGAAAATTAAATTTATATTTTTATTTGAATGGAAATTGTACGTTTTACGTTTATTGGCAATTAATGCAAAAAAAAAAATTCAGTGCAGTAAATCATAATGTAGACTGCAGTGAATGTAATGAATTGAAATATGTACCATAAAAAAATTTGAACCATGTTTTAATAATAGTTTTGTAAATTAAACTAAATTACTTATAGTTTGAGAAAATTTTCTAAAAGGTATATGAAAAATGGACTACGAAACGAAGAAAAAAATTAAGCCTGGATATAAAGGGAGAAGAAAACTCAATTATATATGCAAGTCACATTAAATTTTATTGAAATATATAGTCAGTGATTGTTCATCATATTTGATTAAAAGAATAAAATTTTTTGAACTTATATTTCTACTGAAAAAATAGTTTTGTGATTCTAAAATAGTTTTTCTTTAGCTACTATTCAGTTCAGGTTCGGATTAGAGCTTGATCAGGCTAGCCTGGTTTCAAATCCAGCCTGGATCCAAACTTGATCAGGATGTAACGTTTTTTCGTGAGGTTTGGATCCGGATTTGATCAGGCTGTGGCAAAGATACGTGATCCATATAATGGATCCAGATACTGGATCCGAACTTGATTAGGATTCAAAGCAATTTGTTAAGGTTCAGTTCCAAAATTGATCAAAATTCCGGATTTGATGATAAGGCATCAGGATACATAATTTTTCTCAGCAATAGAAAATTTAAGTTAAAAAAAAAATATATCAAACATAAAAGTATAACTATATATACAAGTTATATGATAAATCGAACGAGCACATTGGTCTGGCTATTTTTTGATGAATCATTTATCGTATAGGCAACATAAACTGAAAGCTATTTCTATTCCCATTCCAAATTTTATATATCCCACTTTTCTATACATACCCCATCAACATTGAAACGCATAAACGCGCTAGAGTCCCAAGCATCACTATACTGTAGAATAACATTTATTTTATATATATATTTATCTATAGATATATAAAATTCACTGGTCAGTTTTATGCTAGCGCAGTAGAAATTGATCAAACTTCGTTTTGCGGCCACTCGGGGAGCAATAAGAGACCATGGGTTTTACTAAAACACTCTTGCCCCTTGCCATTTTAACCAATTCTACCCTAAAAGTAGTATAGCTTTCTATATATATATCTCAAAGGGCTCGTGCCACTATTTTTACGTATAAGCTTATATATATATTTTTTCCCTTCTTTCATTAACAAATAAAAATTCGAAAATAATATAATTATCATATATGTGACATTAGTCTTAATAATTGTTTAGTAAAATTCCTAAAAGTCAGTATATATATTATACCAAAAAACTTATTTTCATCATAAATAAAATAAATAACTTTAATATATAAATTTTATCGTTTTTTTATTTTTTTTTTTTTTGGAAAATATTAAGTTGACTTATCAAAAGAGTTTTTGAGTAATTGATCAATCATGCAACAATCATTTCGTATCTATATTTTTATTTTTATCTAAGCAAACAAAAAAAAAAAAATAATATAAAAAAAATTTCACATCAGACTTTATTAAAGATTCAACACTCTTGCCATGTGCCAGTGAGACTCGTAAAAAAAATATATATATGTATTCTCTAATTTGTTGAAGGGACCCAAAGTAAAAATCGTAAAAACTTTTTTTTTTTTTTACGTCACATATACTACTGTGTAAGTGTACTTTTTTTTTTTTGTAGTTTTTTATTTTTATTAGTGTAAAATGAATATGTAATTCATTTTATATTATTATTATTTTAACTATTATTATTTTATGTTGAAAAGAGTTGATTATGTCTGGATGTTTTTATTGGCATGTTATATAAATAATGAGATTAAAAATAAATATTACAAAATTTTGGAAGTTAAATATATTGTTCGATAAAAATTATCGTTCATGGACTTCCAAGATTAGATAGACGAATAATTAATTAACAATTAATTCGAGGGATATTCAAGTTTAAAGTCAATTTTTTTGTGTAGTATTTATCAAGTGGCACCTAGTTTTTGTAGAAATTGTAGTCATTAAAATTTATCTACTAATTTTTGAAATCACAGAGTAATTGTATTAAGTATTTTAAAGTCTTTCTTGCAGTAACTTGAAATTTTTGGAGTACTGTGAACTTGGTATGTATATATTATAAAATAACTCAAGTATTTCTATTAAACAGCCAATAACTTGTTTATGGTTTTTATAAATGTTGTATGAAAATATCTCAAATCATTGTCACTTCTAGTTATGAATATGATAATGAAAAATTTAAAGTATCATATTTAATAACCTTTGATGTTACAGAATATTTCATTTTATAACTTTATTAATTTAAAAAATATTTTAACAATTTATCTTAATTTAATTTCAATTGTATTGTTGCTGATAAATAAGTACAATTATTAGAAAAATTATTCATATGATTTTTTATAAATTTGTTACAGTAAGAAATACTGAAAACTAGACTATCAAATCAATGACTTGAAAAATTGTAGTCATTTATAGTCACGTAGTTGCTTTATTTTTTGTTTGAAGTCAATAAGTCATTTGTAGTTCAATAATTTGTATTATTGTTTATTAATAAATATAATATTTAAACCATAAAAATTATACACATGATGTTTTATAAATTTAACTACAAAATTATTGGTTGTAGTCAAGGTTGTAGTCAATCGTGTAGTCGTGATGTCACTCTATCTCTACCTTGAATATCCCCTTTCAAAAGATTTTACTGTATACATTCTTAATTTATAATTGAATTATTTGAATCATCGTATAATTCAAATTAAAATATAGAAAATTTTATCTCAATCAATTAATAATTATAACAATAAATATTAATGTAATTTTATTATTAAAATATTATATTATTTTTTGTTTTTAATTTAAGCTTATTTATTGATTACATTGATTGAATAATAAATATACTTGGAATTTATTTAATATATTGTATATCTGATGTTAATTCGAGAGAAAAATAAAGTTATTTTAATTACTTTGTATATAATAATAATAATAATAAAAAAAAAACGTGTGACTTTTAATGTAAGTTTTGAAGGTAAAATTATGAATAATTTTCCAAAAGAAACGTTGCGTTTTATTTGTTTGTTTTTTTTTTTTTTTTTTTATAATATATTGTAGTGGTCAGACAGTGTTCGAAGATGGTCTATTGGTGTGTTTTGTATATATATGTAGTGGCTGTATAACAACTATCACATAATGCGAACATCCGACCTTTGAACGGAGCGCTAAATCAACACCCAACCGATTTGAACCCACGTGAGGAGGACTCAAGCAATTATTTGCCTCTAGATTTATGAGTGTGCGAAATAAACTAAGAGAAGTGAAATAAAGGAAAAGTGTCTGGGATATGGTTGTTAATATATTTATGCAGAATTTTAACATCATCTTGTAATGCGATTTATTTTTTTTTTTAATTTTTAAAAATCACTTTGCTCATCGTAATTACACACTTGCCCGTCACATCTCTCAATAATAATTCACCTGTATATATTCAACGATTATTTATTATAATTTTTTTTTTTTTTTTTATTATTATTATCAACAGTTTAAACGGAGATACAAAGTTTTATATTTTTTTTTCATTCATTTTTTTTACAACTGAAATAATTTAATTTTTTAATTTTTTATAAAGTGAATTAAATTTTTCCTTTTTTTTTTTTTTTTGTTGAGGTTTTTATACATATATTTTTTACTTGTTGACATGAGGATGGAAAAAGACAAAGTAAAAAAAAGTAAAAAAAAAAACATATTTGAGATCAAGGTAAAAACCGCCGCGTTCCGCGAAACCTCGGTGACCACCAAAAGACATACGAGATCTCGAGGATTTGCCCGGTTTGCCAAAGTTGAAGACGAACGTCTAAAAACGACTGAAAAAGTATTTTCGGCTTTTTAAGATCCTTGGATATATATATGTATTTTTTTCCCTTATTCCTGGGTCTCAGTGAGAAGAAGCCAGTAAAAAAAATGAATATGAAAAAAAAACGAGATTTTAAATGAGAATATAAAAAAAAAAAAATTAAAAAATAACAAAAAAAAAACGTGATAAAATTGGACTGATGGAAAATATAAAAAATAAATAAATTAATAAATTAAAATTATAGTTATTGTCTTGTTTTAACAATTTTTATTTAAATAGTCAAGTGAAAAATTGAGTAAATATAAAAATAATTATAATTGATAATTAATTTCAAAAAATAATAAAAATATCATCAAAATAATTTATTTTTTCTTCGTTATTTTGACATTGAATAAAAATTTTTCCAAGATGCAAAGTATCATATTTCAAATAAAAAAAAAAAAAAAAAATACAAAATGCTATATATTATGAGCACAATTCTCTATCGTATGTCTACATCAGTTGCTGTCTTCCAAAATTCATATATTTTTCATCTTTTTGTATTTTTTTTTTTTTTTTTTTTTTCCTGGTTTTTTTTATTTACTGTACATACTCTGCTCTACCTACTTTTTTTTTTTTTTTTTTTATATATATATATTTTTTACTCAAGAGTATAACGAACTCACAGAGAGTCACAGCAACTTACCAAGTTGATGCATCCACATACGACTTTTTAGCTTGTATCTTGTTCGTTCATTCCTCCCGTTTTTCGTTATCCCCCGGGGCGTGTTTCTACCGATGTTTGTCGACGACAAAAGCAACCATCATAAAGGATCATGAGGAGATAACTTACAGAAAATCCAAAAATGTATGTACATACACCAAGAAGTAACTATGAGTACTTATAGTCATAACATCATGTTGTCTTAATGTTTTACAAGTACAACTCATGCTTTCACGATATACTTGTGTATACACATCTTTTTTTTTATATTTTTATTTTTTAATTATATATTTGAGATTCAGGTATAATCACAAGCTCTTTTAATCATTTTGAAAATAAATTTAAACTATATTAATAATCACCAAGGTTTTGGTTGACACCGTGACTGTTAAGTGACAGTTGACTTTTACTTTTTCATCGATGACTTTCAAATGACTGCCAAAATGATTTTCATTTTGACATTTAATATTATTAATTGTTTATTAATAATAGTAATTATTTATTTATCAAAAATATTTATAATTTAACACTAAATAGTTGAATAATAATAAATAATTGACAAAACAAATGGTAAAATTATCAAGTCATTTTAATGATTTTATTGATAATTATTTATTATCAATAGTAATTATTTATATTTTTTTTAATAATATTGGCATATGTAAAAATAAATAAAAACAAAAATATTTTTAAGTGTCATATGACTGTTATGACTGCCAAAATGTTATTACCTTTTGATTACTAATTAATATTAATTACAATTATTAATTTATTTCTATGAATTTTTTTATAATATATTTAAACTTTGTATACTAAAAACTATACGTAATTTAGAATTTTAAATTGATGATTCATTTATATTTGATTGTATTATATAGTTTCAATTTTTTTTCCAAATATAAATTTAAATTTATTTTTAATTTGAATAAATTACAGCATCAACTTGACAATATTTATACAATTTTATAATTTATTATTTTGTAAAATAATATTTATTGTCAATTTCAATTATAAAAATTTCTATTTTGACTGTTTATATATCAATATTGTAGCTTGACTATACATATATCAGAGAAAAAAAAAATAAACATTCAATAATAAAAATATTTTATAATCATATGCACACATCCCTTGTGTTATTTGTTATTTAAAAAAAGTTTAAGCTCAATATATGGGCTCATAAAGTTACAAATGTGCGGGTAGTTTAACGTCTCTATATGCAGACTTATAAAGAAAATATATATTTACAATTTCAATATTATAAATTCCGTTGTTACGAAATATAATGGCATATACTGGAAGTAAATATATAAAACGTAATAGAACACGCTTTATTGTTTTTTTTTTTTTAAATAAAAAATTATTTTTTTTTGCCTGAAAAAAAAAAGAAACAAAAAAAGTATTATATAGTTTAAATTTAAATTGAAAGATGTGTTTTGGTTGACATGTAAATGCAACACTTATTTGAATAAAAAAAAAATGATATCTTTTAAAAATCTAAACTACCTTTTTCATCATCATTATCATAATCAATCTCAAATCCTTTTTATTTTTTACTCATTTTAAAAGTTTTTTTTTTTTTTTTTTGCGGCGTTCTCAAGTTACTTCCTAGGATTTGTTTGTATCGTCACTATATTTTTTTATTATATTATCTATGTATATACATGATCCCCCCAAATAACATCACTCTTACAAAACTGTCATTTATGCATTTCGCACTTTGTCGACGAAATTCACAGTAAAATTTTGCGGCATGTCAGATTTGCATAGTTTGAAATTTGCAATTTTTATATTTACCTTTTTATTTAAAAAAAACAAAAATAAATTTAATAATTATCTTGGATAATTTTTATCAAGGTTAAAAAGTATTTTTTTAATATAAAAATTTCTATTTTATATAGTATACTTAGTAATAATACAGTTGTATAAATTTAAAATATAAATCGTATTTATTTTTTTAATCAACAATAAATTATAAAAAGAAAAAAATTAAATTATTTAAAAAAAAATAAATAAAATAAATCAAGATAATTTAATATGATATTTTTTTGTATCAAAAATAATAAAAAATATTTTAAATGTAATCATAATTTTTTACTACCTTGCAAAAGTGTAACATGTTATAAAACTTTGATGATGACTGACTAACCAATTAGATATTATTGTTGTTGATGTTATTACGCCAATGACATTTGTCATAACACTACAAACAAAAAAATAAATATAAAAAAAAAAAAAGACTTCCATCAAACTCCAGAAAGTAGAAAAAAAATATTAAAAAAATTAAAAAAATGACTTGTCAGACTACACAATTCCAGATACTTTTAAAGATAAAAATAAAAGTGCATATAGACTTGGTCGCAGGTTTAACTCCATCGGTAGTTATACAACAAAAAACTTAAAAATACACATATATATATACCTATATACTGGCACAATGATAAAAAAAAATTTCAGATTCATACAGTAAAAATATACATATCTATATAAAGACCGAATGAATTTCACATCTTCAGAAAACACAGCGGGTATATTACAGTAAAAAAAAAAAAAAATATAAAATTCAACTTTGTGACGAGTTGTAAGACTTGAAATTTTTATTTACTTCAGTAAATATAATCGTGGGAATAGAAAGCAACACATAAGTATAATATATAAATGTTTTACTTCATCAAGAAAATTAAATTAGCACCCGGAAATTTAAACCCTAAAGAATAAAAAATTAATAAATATAAAATTATTATGTAATTCAAATATTTTATGATATAGTAATAATATAGTAACTGGGTGATTTTTTTGATACTCAAATTTTTTTTACAATTAAATAATTGGATAAAAAGATTTTTATGTTGGGAAATTATTAATATTAATCGTTGGGAAATTATCTTTTAAATTTGTCTAAAAAAATTTCGTTTGTCGTGAAATTTATCGTAAAGTTCACAAAATAAAAAAGTAAGAAAATTCATTTGTGAATTTTCATGAAATTACTTACCATTTGTGAAGAATAATTTACTTTTAATTTGTGAATAACCAAATTTAGTCCTGAGAGGATCAATACTTAAGTTTTTAAAAAATTCATAACTAAAAAATTATTTGCTGTAAATATTATAATATGCTCGGTAATGTTTGATATAATATTTGATGCTTTGAAAAAAAATTTAATTATTATGCAATGGACCCAGTTAATAAAAAATTATTTTCAATTCACCTGCATGTATGTTTCTTTGAAAAAAATATTCATTAATATTTTTTCTAAAATTATTGTGAATATTTCTTTTCACGTGAACCAACAGGTGATAAATTAACTTCACGACAAATTTCCCTATAAATTCATGGTAAACGAAATTTTTTTTTTACATTAGAATAATTTTCATAGTTTAATTTTCTATTTTTTAAGTAAAACTTCATTTTTCATTTTCAAGATTTTATTCTTCTTCTGCCTCCTCTTATTAAAATGACCTAACATATTAAAACAACAAAAATTGAAAAAAAAATTCATAGCTCACTATAACCTCACTTTTGTCTCCTAAAAACTTTTAAAGTAATTAAATTTTTCCTCAAAAGAAAGTTACAGTTGCTATTTTCTTATAATGATTTTTTAAATAAATAATTAATAACGTATTTTTTATAAACAAGATTAAAAGAAAAAGAAAATAAAAATTTTAAAAATTAAAATAATTATAAGGAAATGAATATTTTTCAATTTACGATGTCAAAAGTTACGAATGATTTAACACGTTTAAACGATTATTAAAAATATAGTGAAATACAAGTTTAAAGAAATTAATCTAATGCATAATGTGTTTTCATATATGTTTATACATATATATATATATGAATTATAATGGTTTGAGTTCATGATGGAAGATTAAGTGAACCCTATTTTAAAACACTGTTGAACATACATATACATACATATATATTCTGAAGCATTTAGAAAGATCATATACATTATGAAATTGAGGGCAAGAGTGTATTATTAATTGTAAAACAATGTTCATAAATCATTGAAAGACTGTAAATTTACACCATCGAGATTTATACACCATAATATTTTCAATTATCGTTTAAACTTGTTTAGTCACGATAATAATCATCTTGTTATATTGTTGTTAAATTATAATATATGTATATAAAATTAAATATATTTTGTGATTTTAAACAAATGAATGAATGTAGATGAAATTTTTTTTAGTCAATGAGCTTTTTACAAGTCATTAAAAATATTAGTGTGTATTAACATTAGGAGTTTTAGAATGAGGATTTAACTGGTATAACCCAGAACGTTAAAGTCGTTGAGAAAATGTTTAAAATCTTTCCCTGTCTCTTTGTGTTATCATATATATATACTTTTTGTCTAAAATTCAAGCACTAAGTTTTCACTAATGTTACTTGTTTTAACTTGTACTAATGCGTTAAGCCAAAAATTACTTTTGTTTTATATGTATATATAATATCAAAATATTATCTCATCAAGATTTTAAACTTAAAAATTAAATAAATAAAAATTATATACAAATAAAGAAAGCAAAAAAAAATCATTAGGCTAATATGTTGAGTTAATTTAAAAAATTTCTGAATTTGTGATTAAAAATATTATTATATTTTTGCATTAAATTTGAGTGCAATTTTTAAGTGAATATTTTATTTAAATCAACTGTTCATCTATATGGCTGTACAGGAAATGTGTAATTTGCATTCAGTCGAGACACTGTATACTCAATAAAATATAATTCAGCCTGTTTTGAACTTTTCAATTCACAACTGCTTAAATTGCAATAAAATAATATATGTTCATTAAAATAGAAAAGAATAAATCTTTTAAATTATATATACAGATCTCTTTGATTTTTTTTCAAGTAGAAAAATTTTAATTCAATTATATTTCAAACATTTTGAATAAAATTTAGGTAACTAAAGAAAAATTTAAACTGAAAAATATATGTTATACTAACATGTTTTATTTCCAATGATAATTATCAATTAGTGAGGAGAAAAAAACAAATGTAATTGTAAAATATTTTACATTCACAATAATTTAAATTGGGAGAATGTATAAGTGAATGATTTTATCACAATTATTTTTTTCAACTTTAATATAATTTATAAATGGATAATATCTATATCTACAAAAATAATGAAAACAGGACTATTTTTATCTTTCATAATTGCTAAAAATAATTGTAAAAAATTTATAAATAATTGAAGAGTCATTCATAATAAAAACAACAAAATATAAATCACCTGAAATTATATATAGCAAATGTGATTTAACGTGATTCATTTTTTTTAAATCATTGATTTTTAATTTCATTTAATTGGGAGAAATAAATTAAATCAATCACGAATTCTGCTTCAAAATGTATAATAATATACATACCTGTGTATTTTCAAGTGTATATATTATGTATTTAATTAAGTATACACTTTTTTTACAATAAAAAAAAAAAAACAAGAAAATTTAAAATATAAAGTTTGTGACAAAAGACAGATGTCAAAAAATAAGAAACGATACAAAAGGGAAGTTACAAGTATAACATTGCGAGTCACAGAAGAAAAAGTGACACGATGAGTCTCATGGGAGTGATTCGGTAATGAAGCCACCCTACACACAACAGTATATACCTAAAATATATACACAGTATTCCTTGTTGGGACACATTCTTTTCCCTCATCTACCCCATCAGGTTAACTTCCACATTACCGAATTATATTTTTTTGTAAAAAAGTAAAAACATAACTACCATGTTTTTTTGAAATTTTATTATTTTTATAAAATAATAAAAAATGAATAAAAAAAAAAACAAGTTTTCTTTTAAATTAATTCCATCATGAAAATTATGATATAAAATATAATAATTTTATCAAAAGTATTTTTATATTCAATAAAACAATTAGAAAAATACTTTAAGCACAGAGAAATAAAGTTGAGGTATCAGATTATGCCAAGATGAGCCGCCCCTGTAATCAAAATTGAAGGTTATTTTCTCACCGGTCCGATAATGTTAAGGCGCACATAACCTCACACTAGGATCATCACCATTTCAAAACTTATACACTGAAACTATTATAACATATATATATTATTTAATTTTATTTTTTATTTTTTATTTTTTTAGTTATACCTCTTAACTCATCGACATTGTACATTTCTCTTAACCCTATCGTACGCATATTTCTCTTTCATCATTGAAAATAAAACCTCGGATAATATAAAATGAATAAAAAATAAAAATATTTTGTATATTTATCTCAGCTTTTGTAGGTACAAAACAACGCCGTCATTCTCTTTGCAACTGTGCAATATAAGAACCAGAAATATAATATGTAGGTATATGTATATAAATAAGTGTGCTGAGAATTATATATGATGGACACTCACGAGAGTAATTCTCTGTAATAATTGAAATAAACTCAAGCCTTTTTACCAAACATATCATATACACAATATTACTCATGATATGCGGTTTACTTTTTTGTTTTTTATTTTATATTTTTTTTTGTATTTATTTATAATTTAAATTTATGGGAATTTTCAATATAGTTTATTAAAATTATTATATTGAGGTCATCTATATTTAACAAAATAAAATAATATAAACAAAATACGAAAAAATATAATTAAAAAATTGTAATATGCATCAAGATTCCTGTCACGTAGGTAAAGGATGAAAACGTGCACAATCATTATCCTTGCAAAGATAACGGTCTCATCGAAAAGTAGCCAAAGGTTTTTTTTTAAATGAATCAAATTTGTTGTCAACAATACTGAAAACAATAAAATGATCAATTATTGTTAAATAAATAAATTGATGATTTCAATTGTTTAAATTATTGTAAATAATATATCCTCTAAATTATTACTTTTTTTTAAATAGTTATGCTTTGTTCATCCATTAAAACTTGGTAATTAAAGATTGAAAAATTTTAAAATTTTATGACAATATCTAGTTTCGATACATATAGACTATAACTTGCATTGACATCTCTCTAGAATATCATTTTATTACATTTGTAATACTCATAACTATGAAGAAGTTGAATCTTTAATCGTTTCAAGGTTTTTTTTTTACATAATTTACTTGATGATAAGCTGTTGTTTTTTTTTTCATTGACGAATAATATTCAACATTGTAAAATTTTAATTAATGACTAAATAAACTAATTAAAAATGACTTTATGTCATATTTTTTTTAATATGATTTCATATTATATGAAGCCATAACAAAGTCATTTTTTTTCACACCAGGTTATGACAACATAAATGAAAATATAAAAATATTTATATTGTAAAAAAAGTTAAAAAAGAACGGGAGGAAAAAGTTCTATTTTTACAAGAAAAAAGTATGAGGTAATGCAGTATTTTGTGAAAAAAAAAAAGTGGCAGTATCGATACAGTAACTGGTTGAAAAAAAAAAAAAAAAAGTAAATACGTGACGCGAGTCCAAGTACAGAAAGTTTTAGCAAATTTGACAGGAACCAATATATACCTATATATATATATATTAAGGTGATATAGTGAGTGTACGATAGTACGGGTGTACCACCAATATGCTAGCCTCTATACATCAAGCAAGGGTGAGTCCGACAAACTGGGGAAACCTGACCAGAAATATGATGTCATTTATATGGTAATACATTGGAATCCATGTCATTTAGATACTTTGATGATTAATAACCTCAACAAGACAACGCACCAGCTGGTGTCACTTTTCAAGTTTTTTCACATTTTTTTTATTTATCAAATAAAAAAAATATAATAATACAAAATAATGTAAACTTCTTGAATGTAATTTGTAAAATTTTTATTTTATTTTATCTTGACTTTTTCATTATTATCATATATATCTGATGTTGAAGAAAATGAAAATTTTGAATTTTAGTATTTTGAGATTGTTGTGTACATATATATGAAGCAAAATACTGTATAACATGTTAGTCCTACCCTTTTTTGACGACACAAGTACGTCGACGTTTCACATCGTATCACGTCGCAGTTGCCTCACATTCATTGGTATTCTGTTCTCGTGATGCCCTCCGCGCTACTTTGCGAAAAATGTGAACTTAATAAGAAAATCCTCAAGAAGAACTCGAGAGCTTTTGTTAGATGGCTTTTTTTTTTCCCTTTCATCTTTACGGACTTTTTAAACAACTCATCATTTACTTTTTTTTTTTTTTTTTCGTTTTTATTATTATTTTATTTTTTTTTTTTTTTTTGAAAAATTTTTATTTAACACCTTTTAATATTTTACAGTATTTTTTTCTTTATAATAATTTATTTATTTTTCAGTTAAAATATAATAAATATGTGGTTTCCAGAAAGTTAAAAAAAAATTTGTTGGTCCATGCTACTTTTTATTATTTTAAAATACCGCACCCTAGTAACTCCCCTGCGGTGTAACGAAGGAGACGTCAAACAAAGCCTATCCGCACTCAATTAGGGCGATTACGTGACTCTCTTAATTCACATCAACGCTTTTGGTTATTCTTTTGACAATTCAACAGCGATAAAATTGAATTAATTGTCCATGATAAATCATAAGTTACAAGAAAATAATTATTATGTCGAATATTAAATAAAGAAACAATGCAAATTTTTTATTTTTCGTAGAAGAATTAAAATTTATTCTTATTTATTTAAGGTGTTTAAAAGACTGATTTGTAGCCATCTGGTGGTGACATGACCATACCCAACGTGTATGCTTGGTCGGTAAAGAAGAATAAATTTTTATCTGCAGTTTAAATTGAAACAAAAAATAACAATGTCATTGTTAAAAGAATAATCAATGAAACAAAAAGAATTACGAGTTATTCATGTAACTAAATTTACATATTAAAAATGTTTTAAATTTTTAAAATAATAAATTCTTCAAGTTTGATATTAGATTTACACACTGGGATATTAAATTTATCAAAGTTTTGCAATCATTAAAATTATTCAAAGTAATAATTTATATAAAAATAAAAAAAAAATAGAAACTCTTTCGATAGTCAATGTATGACGATTAAATAATTCTATTCAAGTATCAAGCAGTGATGAGCCGTAAAATTTTCGTATAAATACCGGAAGCAATCATGCATTCAATCAACGATTTCTTTGTTAAAGGGAGACACGTTCCCTGCATGGAATCATGTTCCCTGTTAATTTTTTTTTTTTCTATTTTTTTTTTCTTACTTGTTTCCACGCCCATCCCTTCTACAATTGCCACTATTGATCATTTATTCTACTTTTGTCTTATTCATGAATATTTAACAATTAACTTGTGGAAAATTTATATATATTGACATAAAAAATAATCACGCATTAAAATATATCAGAAAAAAATTAGATAAGTGAAACATATACAGGGTTAGTTTATAGTTTTATAATTAAAAAAACGACTTGTCCTGTTTTTTTGAAATGAAAATGAAATATATCTTTCAAGATCAAGATGTATATATATATATACATATAATAAACGATGAAGACAATGTGTTGGTACAGAAACGCACGTGCTAAGAAGGTGGATCACGTCCGGTCGCTTCCATTCATGATCGTTTTCATTCATAACTGGTAAAGAGTGGGTATATATATAGGTAAAGGACCCCGGGGTCTCACCTGCGTGTGCACCCATTGCCGTTTCACAGCACGAACACCCTATACTCGTGCGTGATTATGCCTTATATATATAACATGTTATGATGAATCAAAAATTATACGTATTTTTGCATAGCCAGTTATTAAATTTGATTTATCTATTATTATTTTTATTTTTTTTTCAATTTAAATATTCGTATTATTTTATAATTAATAATCCTGTTAATCATGATGTAAACATTTACTGTATGTCAAAGAATATTTCCTTAGTGTATATATGGGTGTCATTAACTATATAAAGCTACAAGGTGATGAAAGTTAATGTACCTCAAGATCATTTTTTTATTTTATTCATTTATTTTTTATTTTCTGTGTTTATAATTACTCAAAGTAACGACACTTTGAGTGTGTCGAGAGTCAATTCAACAGTAAACAGTTTAGTAGTAGTCTCAAGAACACATTTGTCTTCAAATAAAAAAATAAAAAAAGTCACTTGAGTCATCTTTGCGTCTCAAGTGTTTCTCTTTTTTTCCTTGTAAAAAATACTTAAATATCTTTATTTTCATTTTCATATATATTTTTTTTGTTATTTTTGGAATAATACATATACCTATACAAAAATGTATACATATATATTAAGTATTAGAAAATTATTAAGACTCAATATTCTTTAGATGAGAGATAAGAAGAATCAATCTGATCAACAAAGATATACGTTAAAAAATTAATCTTTAATACGTTTGTTTCTCAGAAAAATTACTAAAATATTTATAAAATTTATTAAAGATTTTATTTTATCAAAAACAAGAACAAATGTTTCTAGAAAATTAAAAAAAAAATGGATTAAAAAAGTTTTAGAAAAGACCCAGATAGATTTTGAAAAAAAAACAAATGAAATGGAATATACAAAGTAAATAAGTGAGAGGTGATGTATGAAAATAGATCTATTAAAAATAAACATAAATAAAATAAACTAAAAATCAATCTTATTTCTAAAAAAAAGTTCAATGATATATATTCATACAAAGCCCAAAACAACGTTTGATCTCATTAATATTCTGTATTTATTATACGGTGTCGCTATTGGCACCTATTACGGGGAAATCACGGCAAACACGGGACATTCCAGTTACGGAGAACTTTCGGTAGAATTGCAATGATCATTTTAATTATTATCGTGTTTGTATAAGACTGACTGCGTTGAGTAGAACCCGTAAATTTTCCCGAATTTCGTGATGCCAATAATACGACTTTGTTTATTATGTCAGGCTTTACTCAGGTTTTTCTATCGCACAGACGTTTAACGCGATATTGCTTTGCTCTCACCACTTCCACCAGGGTGAAACATCGTACGATATTTGTTACTTAAGCTCATCAATTGTACGCCATAAAATTAAAATTAATTCATTAAAATTATAAACGTTTTTGGGTGCAATCAAACAATGTTGTTAGTTGTTAATAACAGCGTTGCAGTGGTGTACATAAGTTAGGTGCATCACCATGAATTAAAAGATGTTTGAAATAAGCAATCTACAAATATGTGCTCTGTAACACAACTCACAGTTGAAAAAAATAAAAAGATGTTATCAAAGATATGGAATTATATTATAACGAACACAGGTTCAGTAAGGCAATTATACGTTTGGAACGTTTTGTGTCACACGGCACTTGTAAAATTTACAAAAACTGCAGTTTTTAAAAATGATCTGGAAATATTCTGAAAATATTTGTCTGGTCTTTACAGAAAGATCTTTTGATACAAAACTATAATGTTTAACAGAATAAAATGAAGTTTATACCACTTTCAGGTCAATCAAATTAATAAACCGTCAAAGAATTTACTACAGAAATATATATAACTGCAACTTTTAAATTAGGATGTCCTAACTTATCCCTAATAATCGAAATAAAAGGCAAAGATAAGTATAGGCTTATAGAAAAATAAACTTTTTATAAAATATTATCGAAATAGAAGAATTAAAGTATGTATAGAATAAAAAAGTTTTTCAAAAGTGTGATAGAAGCAATGTGGTATACAAACAAAAATGCGAGAATACTAAGAACCTCATCAAGGAAATTTATTTTTTGTTTATAATTTTTGTCGGGAATGCTAAAATTGACAAAACATTAATCAAAAAATAAAATAAAAATATAAATGAAAATAGTAAATACGAAATTGTTATTTGCACTGATACGGGGTAATTTACGAATTCCAAACAACGCAACTGACGCAAGTCAGCTCCACACACATACACACACACACACGCACACAATGGTGATTAAAATTACCATCGCATTTTACTAAACGTTCCTCCGTAACTCGTATAAATGCCCCCATATTTCCCGTAAATTTCCCCGTAATAGGTGTATAGCTGCCTCTATAACAAGTATGTTGAAAATATATATACAACGCTGAACAGTAACAATATATTCATTGTTGATAAAGATGTTGATGATGATGATGATATACTTATTCTCTAGATCCAGTTATTGAATTCACGATAATTATTTATTGCCTTTATTAAAAAAAAAATTATATTATGAAGGTTTTTTTTTTAAAATGTATTTGTTCTATCAAAGTGTAGTATTTTCAACTAGTACCTCAATTTTTCCGTCTTTAATACGTTTCTTATTGAGTAATTGTGAATTGTTATAGAATTAATATTTTATTAAGGTAAAGTTACTTTCAGGTGAAGCGAAATCTCAATTATTGAGGTTAAAGACGTTACAGTTTTGATAGATTATAGAACTAGTACATCTTATATTTTGTATTTATTTATTCCTCAAATGAATGATTTTTTTATCCCTCGAACAGTTGAAAAATAAAAAATTTCGACATGCATGCCATTCAAAAAGAGATATTAGAGCTGATTTTACAATAAATTATTTATTGACCCTCCAGAATTATTCCTACATAAATTTGAACCTGTATGAATGAGAAACTGTTTAATAAATCTTAAATCACTTTATCTTAAATTTTAGAAAACTTAGATATAAAATTTTTTATCAACTAATCAATTTTTTTGGCTGCAAAAACAAGGTAGTATACATTTTTTTTTTTTTTATAGTTTCATTGAAGATGTTAACTTCAATTATACTCATTTTAATAATCCACCTACTCAAATAAAACTTTTGATAACAAGAGAATATAAAAAATTTGAGAAATATCTTACATAAACATGTTGGAATAATAATAAAAACCATACGAGTAGTATTAAAGTGAATGAAATCGATAAAACTTTTCCACTCAGCTACTGTCGTGTATAGTATCTACGTGATATTGTGAAATGGGATTTTTCACGATTCCGAAAGTGAATAGGACTTTTAAGATGAATAAAAAAAAAATAGTAATAATAAACAAATGAAAATTTGAACAAAAGATTAAAAATATTATTGCTAATCGAAACGTCGTGAATAAAAATATCACAATAAATATTTTTTAAATAATCTAAACTAATAAATTAAAGTAAAAAATTTAAGTTTAATATTTTCTAAATTATTCATTTGTAGTTATTTTAAATCTATTTTTCTCAAAAAAAATAGAAAAAAAAATTCTCATAAAATACTTCTTCGACTAAATTTAAAAAAAAAGAAAACAATGCTTTTAATTAAATATAGTCCAAGTATTTATATTTCGTTTGACTTGTTTATGTTCTAAGCGATTTAAATATTTATCTTCATCATATAATCTAAAAAAAAAAAAAAAGATTTTACCCAAAGAAAATATCTAGTCTATTTTCTAAAATTAATAGTCTTGAAATAAAAAATTCTCAAAGATAAAATATAAAATAATAGAAGTGAAATTTATAATCATATTCACCAAAAAAAAAAATAAATAAATAAAAAAAATATGATTAATAGTTTTTTTTTTTTTCTTTTTCATGTAATATTCATACACCCTTATCGGACATGAATTTCATCATGCCAACATACACTGATGTATATTTTATATGTAATATTATATACCATCTTTAAATCCATCTTCGATTATGCTACCTAATAGAAGTATTATGCAACATGATTGCTGGCTTTAAGTTACCGATTTTGTGACCATCATCAGAATGTCATCCTCCTCAATATAAAATACATATATTAAACTAATATCCACCTAATTTCATCGTCTAATGACATTTCCGATAATTCAGCCTCAATTTAGCTTTTATTTTTTCGACTTGATTTTATTTTTTTTTGTCACTAAGCTCCATTGCTGACTCAATAAAGCCACCATTACACCTAATTCACAAAAATAATCCCTCTAAAATTACTTTCTTATAAACATAATATTTTTATATATGTATAATACATATTTTATCAAATCTATATAAACAAAGAGCAAAAAAAAAAACTGCTTATATGATGAGCAAGTTTAAATTGAGATTAGGGATATATACCTACAACTATATATTGTTTAAAATTATTAAGTCAGTTAAATTAGCCCTTATTTAGATTAAATCAGTAAACTGTTACAGAGCCCCTCTTTCAAGCTAACCATCAGTTATATTTTACAAGCCCCTTTACGCTAAATTTTTTATGTAAATCAAAGTTACACGACTTACAACTTACGACCTTTGTATCAGTATCTATATCAATTAAAAAAAAAAGGGAAAAAGGTATGACAATAATTGTCCACATGTCTAATCAACTAAAAAAAAATATAAATATATTTAATAAAAAAATTATACAAAATATAATGTAGAAAAATTATTGTTGTGTATGTAACAAAAATTTAATTTTCGTTTGTAATAAATATTTAAAAGAAAAAAAAAAAAAAAAAGGCTATTAAATTATATATTTGAAAAATTTAAAATCGATTACATTCAAGAATATTTTTTTACTATAATTTTTAAAATAAACTCATGGTGTGATATTGGATGACTTTTTGGGTAAAAAATTTTGAAGGGTCAGTTTCGTTGATCATTCATGTATAACGGTATTTGAATGGGGTAAATTGAGAAGATGCTATGGTACGCTTGGGTGCTTCTTAGTTGAAGGCTAGAGGAGAAAGAGGTTGACTATCAAAAAGGCTTCCTTTGGGGATACACTTTATTCCAAGACATCCGAAATGGAAAAGAGAAAAAAAGTAATAGTTTTTTTTTTTTTTTTTTTTCTGGCTCATGACACCTCATTTTCTAATATCTTTATATCGGTCTCAGTTATATATATTATTTCTTTTATTATTTATACTTTTTTATTGAGTAAAAAGTATTGTTAAAATTGTTACAACTATGTGGAAAAAATTAATATTAAAATTATCTTTTCCATTGTTGAATATTTTTTTATTTCTTAGCTACGTTATAAGCAAGACCAGGATGAAATTGGTGAAGAAAATCAATTGAGAAAATTTTTAAATAAATGAAAATTCGAATCGAGTCACCCTGTGAGCAAACATATAAAAAAATGTAATGAAAAAGAATAATAATAACAAATTATTGTTCAAATTATTGATATAATGTTGAAAATAATAATAATGGGATGAAAAAAATCATTTATCTATAAAAAAAATTGAAAAAATTAATTGAGACTGTTTTTTTTTTTTTAGATAAAATTTTGATTCGTGACACCCTGTGAGCCATTTTTTTTTAAAATGTAATAAAAAAAAAAATAATAACAATTTATTGTTTAAATATCATTTTTACTATTATATCAATAATTTAAACAATAATTTGTTGTTCTTTTACTTTTTTATTACGTTTTTTTAAAAAATGGCTCACAGGGTGTCTCGAATCGAATTTTTATCTAAAAAAAAAAAGTGTTAATTGATTTTTTTAATGAATAAAGAATTTTTTTTATTCATTATTTTCATTATTAATAAATCAAAACTCATAATTATCTTTATAACAATTTTTAAGTAACATTTTATATAAATTAAGTTACAACTAACAATTACTTCAGATGTGTTACTTCCAAGATTTATATGTATTCATGTTTAATTTATTATTTAAATCATTAATCATTCACTCAATTACGTATAAAAAATAAGGATCAAAATATATCCAATAGTGTATAAAAAGATAATAGAATAAAAAACAAATTGAAATAATCAAATACTATTTGTAACATATAAAAAAAAAATAAAAATAAAATATAAATAAACAAAAAATAAAAAAAATGTATATTGTTGAGATAAACGCTTGGCTGAGATTGTATCATGATCTGTCTCATCAGCATATAGAGTGCATCTTGAAGTGACGGAGATGATACAGAAAAAAATAAAATAAAATAAAATAAAATAAGGGATGAAAAGTGGTGGAAAAATTGTATGGATGAAGCGTCGTATGAAACGAGTAAGATCATCAGTCAGACTGAAAGTCAGCTTGGTCCAAAGGTATTTGTGTATACATATATGTGTTCAATGTCCGTTCTGTAAGGTTCTGATATGCCTGATGTGTTTGATGTTCACCCGCCGGCCAATAACACCCTGACTCAATTTTTTTTTTTAACCCCCTTAAAGTCACGGAGAATTCTTTCCCCTTACGTCACACAAGTCCAAAGTCAAAATGTGAAAAATGATCGTTTCTAGATTGCCCGCTTACATGATAAATATACAGCTGCTTTCAAAGTTTATTGTCCGCGGAATATACCTCATACATATGAGCAAAAATGTTATATGGATTTATTTATTTTTCTTTATTTTTTTTTTATTTTTTTGTTTTTTTTTTTTACGAAATATATGCTTAGATCCTATCCTAATATTGCCCTGATTTATCCAACTTGTCTATGGATTGTTAAACTGATGGCAAATTTGATTTGTACGATTTATTTTAAAGAGAAAAAAAAAAAATAGAATAAAAGCAATATAAATTATTTCTTTTTTTTTTCTTTTTTTTTTTTTGGTTAAAAGTAAGATGTCCCGTAGTGAAAGTTTATAATAGACGTATGCTGATGGCTTATCGATGAATTGGGAAGTCAGGCAAAAGATTGGAGAAAATAAAAAAGAAAAAAGAAATTGAGAAGAAAAATCAAAAGGTGTGACTAGTTTATTGCTGTATCGATGAATCTCATGGACAATACTTCCAATCGGTCTTAAAATCTTGATCTTTATATTTTTATTTTTTAAGGAAAAAATAATATACAGTTTATGGAATTTTTTTTTATTGATTTTTTAACATTCAATATTGACTTTAATTTATGTTATTAAATTTTTAGTTTAAATTTATATATATAAATTATTATCTCGATTGAAATAAAGCCATTGTTGAAATGTATTTTCTAATATGATTGTGGATAAGTTGGTCAGTAATTAACATGTATTATCTCAATTACTAAATTTATTTTTTATTCAATTTATTCGATAGCTTATGGTTTTTCTTTTTAACAGATAAAAAATTATTCTTGACATGTACAATGTACATGTCATGTACTGTCATTGTTTAACAAGTTAATATATAAAATTTTATTTCAGGTAAAATTGAATAAAATTTTTCGAAATTATAAAAAACATAATTTAAAAAAAACAAAAGATTGAAAGATTTAACAATATTAAATAAACTTGTAAAGATATCGTTGGATGAAAAACACAGGTACTATAATATATTACAGAAAATTTTATCCCGTTAATCGAAATAACCTCAACTTGTAAAAATAATAAATAAATTTCAAAAAAAAATAAATAAATAAATGTATGGTCTTTCCCCGGAAGGATCGAGCCACAAGGACAAGATCAGAAATAGATATATTTTTCTCAACATCGAGGGGATTTTTATGGTTTTATAATGTTAAATGTTGAATCGCGTAATTGTATACCCACTAAACACATTGTCTTACATCGAAAACAAACTGACTGTGATATACGTTGTCGATTGACATCTTCCATTTCTTTAGTCTTTTTTTTTTTTTTTTCTTTCGAAGAACGACTTGGGAAATAATAAAAAAAAAAAGAAAGAAAATTAAAGAGAAAAGTCAATAAATTTCTATGCTTTTTTATAAATGGACATGTGTATAAATGTGTGTGTCCTTATAAAATCAAGACAAATGAGAACACCAATGTTGTCGCAAAATAAAAAATCCCTAATAGAATTTTAATTTATTTATTTATTTTTTTTCAGTATTTTATTTTTATTTAATGACGTGTATTTAACGTTTATGCAAATTTTATAATTTATATTTATTCATATTTTTTATAGACTTTATATGGATATTTTTCAAATAAAATTTATTAATTATTTGTATTTGTGATGATTAAACTGTCTACAATAAAATTAAATTTTGCTACTGACAAGTACCGGATGCGACACAGAAAGTGACAGAGAGTGAGAGAGGTAATATGATAAAAAAAAATAAAATATATATACATATATAAATACGTATGTATGTACAGATATATAGAAAGAGGCTTCTTCAATTCATATATACAGCACATAAACCCTGGAAGCATTAGCATGCATCCCGCGAGTCTACATATTTTGGGGAGTTTCGCGAGTTGAATACCAATATTACGCTTTGACATTCCAATAAAACGCGGCCGATTTGTTTACGAGCATGTCCATCGTACACCAACAGACAACTCTATATATGTGCGTGTATACACATTTATTTCTTTAAATGTTAATTTTAACAAATATATTCGAATCTATTCAATTGTTCAATTTCAACAATGCCTACATTTAAATTAATCTAACCTAACCTATAAAATCAAGTTCAAAATATCCAAGTGGAAAATATCTACAATAAATATATATGGATTCACCCCATTTAAAATTGTAACTATGCTTGCTAAATACATATATATCCAACAATTAATTCTTGACCCACAATAATTTACTTAGCAATTTTCTGTTGGTCTATTCAAAAACAAAAACAATTAAAATTAAAGTTTATTATTCAAGACAGTGTTATATATTTATACGTGAAAAAAAAATGCTACATTTTGTTTGTGATAATTTATAAAGGATGAAATGATGTTGTAAAATGTTCTGTAGAATAAATATTGATTATTAATTATGTAAAAGAAAATTCGAATTTGTAATAGTCATAACATGGTTTGTTGAATATAATCAAAAATTAAAAAAATATATCAAACAAAAGTTTAGACTGATGGTTTCAATATAAGTATAGAAACTATCATTTTCAATAATTTATGCTTGATGGATTATTAATAGACCAAGAGACTATTCATTGAAGCTTTTGTTGACACCATGAATGATGAATGACAGTCAACTTCCACTTTTTCATCAATGACTTATAAATGACTTTTACTTTGACATTTAATATTATCAATTGTTCATCAACAATGATAATTATTTATTTATCTGAAATATTAATTTATAATTTAATAATCAATAGTAATTATTTATTTTTTTTAAATTTTATAATTATTAATTTTGATATAGCCATCGATTAATAATAAATAATATTGGTGTACGTAAACATAAATATAGAAAGAAAAATATTTTTGACAGCCATTTATCTTGACAAGATGACTACAACAACAAATAGCTTCTTGCAAAAAGAGCATAAAGAGCATAAAAAGAGTTTGTGATATACTAAAGTCATTCATCAATTTCTGTCATTTTTTGTTTATTCATAAATTTAATCACAATCTACAAATTTTTCTGCTCATTTTAATTTTTTAAACTTTTGAAATAAGTATAGCAATAAAATCAAACTGAATTCCAAAGACCCTTATACCTTATTTTTCCCATGGGATAAACCCATTTTCCTCTTTTAACCTCTATAATTCTCTATATAAAAATCACTAGTAGCCAAAAAAAAAAAAACATTATTTTTCATTACTTTCAAGAATTTAAAATACAAAACAAATAAAAATATAAAATTTATTTACAATATAGATAAATATATTAAATCAAAACAATAAAAATTTACATTTATATATATAAAATAAAATTAATTAATCAAAATTGTTGTGAATAAATCTACACAAACTGTGTAGTTACTTGAAAATGACATTAGGCAGCCTGAGATAAAATTAACCACGTATATATACATAAAATCAAAATAAAGAAAGATAATATAAAAGAGAGGGTAAAATATAAAATAAAGGGGATAAATTTTAGAAATAGTATGGTATACATATATTGAATCATCACGTGGGTAATGAAATTTTCCGTAACCCGATCCTGTATGTAAATTCATGAATGATTGTTGTATATACACCTTAATACTCTCAACAAAAATATATATCCAAGTCGCGATATAATTTTATAGAAGACCCTATGGTTTTGATTGTAGAAGAACAGGGAATGAATGATTGAGGGTTGTTTCAGTATTCGCGAAACAATGTTTAACCCTGGGGCAAAAAATATATTGTTATTTTAAATAGGTATTATTCGATTTTAAAGTTCGATGAATGAGTGTCTTGGTTAAAAAATTGAAAGTATATTTGTGCTCGCACGGGCCAAAAAACACTTTTTATTATTTTACATAGAAAAATATCTATGCAGGGGGATTTGATTGCTTCGATAGGGTCGAGACCCGTTATTTTGTTGCGTCCCTATGTCAAGACCCCTATTTTCTGCCTTTGGGCTTTTTTTCTAGAAAATACTATTTCTACACTAACTCACACATCCTTTTTTTTTTTTTTTTTTTTTTTCTCGCAGGTTTTGCATTGACACGTGACTACATTGTATTGCTAATGGTCATCATGGTTTTTTTTTTTTATATAATAAATATAAATATTAATACTTATTTAGATATTATATTTTATTTTTTTATATATTAAATTAAATAATAAATTGAATTATGTTTCCTACATTTTACGACATGAGTCATTGTGGTTAAATCAATGGGAAAAGTTATTTTTTATTTTTTGTATAATATTTAATAAAATAGGCTTCGTTAAATTTTTGTATTTTTTGATTATGAATTTTCAATTAAACTAAATGAAAGTTTGTACATCATCTTAGATTTGTTGACCTTTAAAAATATCGTGTTATAAAATTTATAAGTTTTTTTGATTCTTGAAGTTAATAAGGTATACATATGAACTATGATTTGTCATCGTCTTTATGAGTTATACATATATATGTTTCTTTGCAGTTGATTAGTCTCCATTTACCATCATCGCCCTCAAATCAACACTAGTTGTATGTTAGAGTTTATAGTAAATTCTCCCTACTTTGAACACACACCAAAACCGGATGCTAACGTTCGAGAACAACCCCTACGATCTTTTTGAGGCCAATCAACTATCTATACACTAAAAATGCACATCTATACTTTGCAATTTCTATTCTTTTTTTTTTTTTTTTTCTTATTTTGATTGTCTGTCTATTACTGTAATCGCATCCTAGCTGATATATTTAACATTTCACAAAAAATCAACATAGTAATTTTTTTTTTTACAAATAAGCCTACTCGAAATAAATTAATAAAAATGGAACAAACAAAAAAAAACCATCAATAACAACACTGTGTAATTTTCTACAAATTTTTTTTATGTTATTTTATTGTTTTTTTTTTTTTTTTTTCTTGTCACTCCAATTGGTGAATGCCTAATCGATCAGTATCGTTTGTCACCCATATTGTTTGACGCCTGAATTCGACATCTATTGCATTCCTTTTTCTTTTTTTCCATCATACATCAGGTGTTACGAATGACAAACTAATGTCCCAAAATTTTTTTCTCTCTATCCCTCTGAATAAATGAAAAAAATGAAACATGTTAATGACTTGTAAGTTGGTTTTTTTTTATCAAAAATTGTACTCTGATAAAAAACAGATTAATAAAAAAATTTCACCGAAATAGCCTGTAATAATTTACGTGTATAAATAGATAAATTATTGCTAAAAAAAATAATAATGAAAATTTAATATTAAATCACTTTTAATAATCACTTTTATAATTATCGTAAAGGAAGCATAAAAAATTTGATAAATGTGTTACAGTTACTGCTTGGAAAAATGTTTTATGGTATCTTTATCTTTCAAATAAAGATGCCACCCTATATATTATATTAAAATATATGTAGTGTTTTAACTCTAGTATATTTTAAACTTTTTTTTAAACTTGACCCTTGATTCTTAGTTATTGTTATTATCATTTAAGGTTTTTTTTTTTTTTTTTTTCTAACTATTTATACATTTTGTAATACAGTAAAAGACTTGAATTCAATTTAAATTACTCTCTCATTGCCTCCTCCCCTTGACTTTTTTCAAATATCAGAGGGTAACTGCCATCACCCAATCGAGTTTTTCTTTTTTTTCAACATTTTTTTTTTTTTTTTTCCTTTCAACTTTCTTTTATTTCCCAAACTGTACGATTCCCCCAACTGAATAACAATTCTCGTTAACCTTCTCTGCATCTTACCCTATACCTCACTTTTATATACCCTTCGTCAAATAACTAAGTTACAGACACACACATACACATAGACACGCATGAAGCGTCCAAGAATTTATAGTGTCACTTTCAAACATTCAGAAAATATAAAATTTATACCCTTTTTTTTCAAATATAATTTTGATTAGTAAAGTTCAATGTATACGTATATTCTCACACATTGCAGAATATAAAAACTTTCAATATAAAACTATAGGCCTGTGTATGAAAATTTAAAATATATATCGTTCATATATATTTAACATATATTTTTATATCCTTATTGATTCAGTACCATATATTTGCCTAAAAAGTAATAACATTTTCTTTGTCAGATAAATATTTCTAAAATATGTGTTTAAATTAAAAATAACTATTTCGTAAACTTATAATACTCTAAAAATTATTCCCAACTTAGTTGTCTTCGAACTTCCTTAAATTCTAAGTTGATAACTAAAATATAATTGTCTTGAATGACTGTGTGTCATCAGTTGACCGGTTATTCATTTCCAGACCTATCAGAACATACGTGACTATACCAACTTCTGCTTACATCTTTTCATTCTGTTACACCCTGTATATGTTTCCTACCTCCTTAATGAGTAGGTAAAAAGAATTATTCTGAACAGAAGTGATGAGCCAATTGAACCTTGCCATCTCTTTTTATTATTGACTATTAGTCATATTCTAATACTGACATCTTTTGAATGACTTGAAACTGAATGTTCTAAATATGATTCTAACGGTATATACATTTATACGTCACGTGTGTTAATTTTATTGTTCCACCCTGTGCATATATGTACGTTTTATTAAAAAGTTATTTTTATATATATTAATGTATATATACATGTGATTATATATTCATATGTATACACATTAAAAAGTTAATGGTATTTTTGTAGAATATATATATCACGTATTACACAAAATAGTGTAAAATCTATTCAAAATCTCAGTTGAAATTGCATTATGAGTTTTCCTGAACTACCAAACACGTAAATGTTTGGATTAGACTATATACTGAGAAACTGAAAACAGTTTATTAGTAGCACGTGGTTTACCATACAGGTGGAATATATTAATATATATATACACATTTGTGTATATAAGCCTTAAATTTAATAATATATATATATGTATTGTTTAACAAGAGATAAAGATAGAAAATAAAAAATATAGAGATAAAAAGAGAAAGAGAGGTTATAAGATATGAGCTATATATAGTAAAGTTGTCTCTGGTTATTGTGGCAAGTTAAGGGTTAAAATACTAGAGGGTTAAAGCATTCAAAATTACCACCCTAAGGTATACCATCACCATTCACAAACCACCACTGGACCAATTAACTTTCAATTAGAAAACAGAGATAACTTCTTATCGCTGTGTCGTTGTGAAGATGGATTTTATGGGCAAAGCCCTTCTTTACCCAGCCAGTTTACGACATTTATGTTACATGGCACCTTGATGCATGGCTATCTACTTTAATATACAAAACGTATAAATGCGTCTGATAATAATCATGTATATATATAAAGTTTTAAAATATATTTATAACATAAACTTTTAATCAGTAAATACTAAATATATATAGATAAAATCTTTTCTTTTTTTTTTAATAATTTTTTTAGTTTTTTATTTCATTTTATTTTTTTCCAAAGTTTTGTTTTTTATATATATATGTAAAATTTTGTTTTGTTAGTTTGCATTTGATGCATATGCATGTGCAGAATGTAAGAAGTAAAAGAGGATGTTATATACACTTGGCATTCATCCCCCGATGCAAAGGAATCCTTATTGTATCGTTGCACGTGAGTGTAATTCACAAATTTATATATAAACTACTACCTCGTGTCTGGTTATATATATTTTATATATATATATATACAAATAGACTATATATACAACATAATCTATAGTGTATTTTATTCATTAAAGTTCATGAGAAAAAAAATTAACATATACCTTAATACATATACCTTAATATTTTTTTTATTTAAAAAAAATATTTAAATCATATGACAAATATGAATATAAATTACATTTATAATTGAGAATACAAATTTTGAATATATATATTTCTAATAATTTATAATAAATTTTTAGATAAATTAAAATATTTTTTGAGTTTTGAAAATTTATATTATTTTATCCATAAATGTGTTTAAACTTAATTATATATAATTTTTTTCAAATAAATCATTTGATTATTTATTTTATTTGAAATATAAATTTATAAAGTCAATTAAAGTCTAGCTAATTTTCTAGGCATAGAATAACTTAACTCGTATATGTGCAATACAGTTAGTTAATGCTTGCTCTAGGCAAAAGATCTACATTAAGATTGATTCAGAATAAAGATAACAATATATATATATATATATATACTTGCTGGTTTTATACTCTCATCCCCTTTTAAATGAATATATATACATATATAGTGAAAAAGGGATTTAGATATATTTTTGGGGTTATATTCATACAATTCTGAAGTCTTCTTAACCCCCTTTATTCATTAATCCACCCTCTTATCGTCTCGTCATCATACACAAATAAAAAAGTATATTTGCAATTTTAAAATTTTCAACAGACAACTTGTTGATTCTTTGAAATTACTTAAATTGAAATTTATACTATTATTTTTTATTATTATTATTATTAGAAAATCATTATGCAATTGTAAAACTTTTACCATGAAAATCAATTGTATGAATTTATTAAATATACATATATACATCACAATTATATAATCATTTCAACAATAATACTTAATTTATAATTTAAAAATAATTTAAAAATAATAACCAACATATTTTTTATATTCAAATAACGAATGAATATAAAATAATAAAAATAAAAATATACGATGAATATATATGTTGAGAATTAATTCAAATATATTTTATTTAAAAATTATTTATTATCAAAATGTTAATAATACAAAATAAATTTACTTTAATTTCTTCATTAAGATAATAAAATTAAAAAAAAAACTGCAATAGTCTAAATCAAGATTATACAATGAAAAACCCAGACAGATAAAAGAAGGGGTTAAGAAGGTGGGAGAATGAAAATAAATAAAAAAAAAAAAATACTCGAGTGTTTACAAAGTCTAAACCTAGACAAGTTGAAACTCATATGATATAAAAGTAGGCGTATCCAAATATATAAGTAAAACTGGAAACAAACCACATTGCTTGATATGAAATACAATTCAAGTTTGTTATCAACCAATAGTTTATTTTTCAGTAATATTCATCTAAATTTTGATTGGTTGGTTGTTGTATAGTAGGATGTTCTTTACAATGCGCACCACAAATAAACCACGCCTTAATTTTACGTATCTGGTTATCGCGCGTGTGCCTAAAGAAACATTTTGTATATCACCAGTAAATTTTCAACTTCTATATCAAACTATCTCCCTTGAACAACCAACTCAGTATTGCAATTCATCTCTACTAGTGTGTTCCAACATATAAATTTTATTTTGATTTTATTTTATTTATTTTTTCACGTTATTTCCCCTACTCTGTTGTATCAGTATATATTATAGTTTTTTTTGAAAATTTTGTGGTGGAAGAGGCTCGTCATGTTACCAATATTTGTGGTGAAAATAATATCAATTCAGTCAAGTTTAACAATCACAACGAGTTGGATGTTTATTGACATAAGTCAATAATAATTATAATAAATTAGAAAAAAGATTGACAAGTGATTTTATAAATATTTTAATAATATTTTATATAATTAATATATAAAGACATGAAAAGTGTTGTGTATATTATAATAAATTCACATTTAAAGTTACTAAAATTGTAACTTGACTGTTCAATTATAAAATGAACAAAATTATTAATATTATAAATAATATATTAATAATTTTTTTAATTTAATTATATAATAATATATAGTGAATTATATATTATATATATTGTGATAAGTGAAATTTTTTTAAAGTTTAATTTTAGAAAGTTAATATATACTTTCTTAGTGATATGCTACCTTATCAGGTAGCCATGGACTACGGAGGTTTTCAACGACAAAGTCCAGTTGGGGTTGGTGTTGCTGGTGTTGGTGCTGGTCACCAAGCACCACCAGGTGGAATTAACATCAACCCTGCATTCACCCACTCCTGGTTCGTACCGGCGGATCTTTGTGTCCCGTACAAACAGAATCAGAGTCCAATCCTCGAGCCAGGGCATGTTTTTTATCCTATATACATTATACAATTAAAATTAAAATTAAAAATTTTTTTTTTTAAATATTTATTAATATATTATCATTATTTTGCATGACTATTTTTTCCATTTTTTATTTTTTACATATTACATGATAAAAAATCGATTAGTAAATGCAAAGTTAATTGATAGTTTTCATTTATTTTCATCATCAATGAAATTATTTTGCTTTTGAATTTTTGTCATTTTTAAAACAATAATATAATTTTGAAAAAACAATTGAAATTAGATTGAAAAAAAGTTTTTAATTGATTACGAATAATTGAATTAATAATTCTTGGTAGATAATCAAAAAAGAGATGATCTAGTCAACAATCATAAGCATTTATGTTGACGTCGTACTTTGATGATAAGTCAATCTGACATCGAGGGATGATTCATATCATGGAAAAAATCGATTATAATTATATCAGCTAGTATTTCAATTAAACTTCATTTTCATATAAAAATATAATATTTTGTTAATTTGAAAATTCAGTTTTCATTAAATCACCATTCAAATTGATTTTCATTTTTTTTTTTTTTTTTTTTTTGATGAATTTTACAATGTTTATAACTTGTTAAATATTTATATATTTTTTTTTTTTAAATTTAAAATATTTTATAATAGCTCAAAAGATAATTACTCCATAGATAAATTTGATTTTTTTTCCTTAATATTTTTTTATGTTGACAATGATTCAATACCAGCAGTCATTTATTAACTTTAAAAAAAAATTTTTCATTGTTGTAATTTTTGATGTGTATTTAATTTATTAATTTATTATACAACCAAAAATAATAATCAATATAGTCGGAGACTTTAATGCCATTCAGACAATCTTTATATGTATTCATGCGTAATTTAATAACAAAAATTATAAATGCAAAAAAAAATAAAAATGAATCATAATTATATTACTCAAGTGTAACAAATAAAATTTATCATATCACTTTCAAATGATATATAAGCATAAAATTTTCAGTAAATTAACTCATTTCAAATTTTTTTTTATAACATATTTTTTAAGAAAAACCAGTGTATTTATATATTTAAATAAATCTTTGTCAGAGATCTTTTGTCGCGCACTGTTAATACTCACAGGTGCCTTTGGGCTTTATGAAAAGTACCCTTCTTTTTTCATCAACATATATACTAAGTTTGGGATCCAGACTTGGGCCGTATGATTTTACAAATAGATATGAACTTCTTGATTCCATAAACACATAGTGAAACAGAAAAAAAAAAAAAAACTCGTAATATCAAACGAACAAAAAAAAATTGAAAAAAAAAAAAAAAAAAAAACAGTGGCTCGTGCTGTAGATTTTCTAAGAAATCAACCTGATGAAGAGAAAAAAAATATATATAAATTGTGAATGGAGTTAGTTTTGGCTTCTGACCTTTTTATCAAACATCTCAATCAAAATATTAATAGACTGAACACATAATAGTTAAGTTAAACGGAAATAAAAAATTTTATGTGACAAAATAATTTTTTTTTATAATGAGATTGTTAACAAGATTGTAGTAATAATATGTTTCTGTTAATGAAACAAATTTATATGGATGAATAATAAAGTGACCAGTTGATTATATTGATATGAGAATAGTAACAGAATGAATAAAATAAAAAAAAAAAAATGAAGAAATCTTTTGATGGAAGTGGTTAAAAAAAAAAATGTGATAGAAGGTGTTGAAGGGGTCCCAGGGTTCATTCAATGCTTTGTCAGCATCAGCAATCCTCTGATCACATTGAGTTTACTGCCGTGGCGTGACATTTACTCATCTGTGGACATCGTTGTTCAACAAGAATCCCTTATACCATACCAAACACTACCTACCCATCACCATCCCCATTATCTACTTGGCATGACAGAGCTCCCTTGGGAGTCACTCTGGACGACACTACTTTTACTTTACCCCCTTATTTTCAAGCAAGGACTATCATCCTGAGACGTATATCACAAATAACTTTTACAATTTTATCATAAACATAAATTCAACATTCATGTTCTTTTTTTTTTTTTTGCTTGATTATAATGCTTGTGTTGCAAGATAGAGAACATTTTTTTATTTTTTTTTTTTTTTCAAAGCACCAAGGGAAATTTGTTGATTTGCTTTTGACAATGATAAAAAAAATTTAAATTTGAATAATTGCTTTGATTATATTTTAGTATTTTGTTTAACAGATATTTTACTTTTTAGAATTACTGAAAAAAAAATTTAGTAAAATAAGATTAAATTTCTGTAAAAAAATTAACTTTTAAATTTTTAGAAAAAGTTTTCTCATGTTTAGAAAAAAAAATCATTTCTAATTGTTCTCAGTAACTCAATCAAAAAACAAAATCATTCAAAAAGAAAAAAATTGAAAAAAAAGCGGGAAAAATTAAAATTTAAAAAAAATCATAAAAAATATAATTTCTTTGTTAAAATTATATTCAGTTTCCCTGAAAGTTCTCACAGAGTTTCTTCATTTATTCTGTACTAAAAAAAAAAAAAATCATAAAGCTCATCACGTAGTATTTGAGCCCTCTGTTATCTAAGCGTCATCATGAAACATCTAGTGTTCTCCCCCGCGTCACCAAGTGCAGACCTCACAAACACACATATATAAAACTTGCTTAAAACACATAAATATATATACAAGTATATATGTATACATAATTTTTTTATATTTTTATGTTATAAAAATAATATTTGTGTTGTAAAACACAAACGTCTTACAGCTGCCCTCTGTGATACTCATAATTTACCTTTGTTTTCATCTTTTCTTCAAAAACTGACCAAACATCATATACCTATATATATAATTATCTTTAAATCTCATACTATAAAAAAATAAAAAAAAAAAAAAAAACAGTTTTATGTGAATAGATCAACGACTTCCGTTTGTCACTAAAATTTAACATATTTATTTTTTTTATATTTAAAAATTATATTTTATTTAAAATTTAAAATATAATATATACATATTTCTATATATATATATATATATATAAATTATTAAAACTATATATTTTTTTGTTGGGAAAAAAAATAAATAAAATTAAAAATATATATGAAAAAAAAAAAAAAAAAAAAAAACGTGTTTCTTATCAAAAACGGAAATGAAAAAATTTACTGTATCGTATATACAATACTTATTCGATGCAAGTAATTTATTTATTTATTTTATTCTTTTCGTTTGGTTTGCACTTGGATAAGTCGAAAAAGAGGATAAAAAGTGAACCAAGGGGAAAAATTATGTTGAAACCGGAGTCGTAACATTAGGAGCATTGTATTGTAGCACGAGGCTATATGACTCCCTTGAGAACAACTGCGTATTTCTAGTAGTACGGGATATAGAAAAATTGAAGATAAAGGTGTTAGTATAGTGGTATAAAAAGTGTAGGGTGGTTTTACACAACAAGAAAAAATAAATAAAAAAAAAAATAAAAAAAAGACCATAAGAAGACTCGCCAAGAAAAGTCCAGTTGTACGATTATAAATATAACTGTGTACATGTTTTTTTTAGCTACCTATATACATATTATCACAAAAATATATAAAAATAAAAATAAAAATAAAAAAATGTACCCTTAGGTGCTTTTTGCAGCCCCTCGCGGACACGTATACCAAAACGTTTAATTGAATTAGATTCACATCGCAAGCTGCATTGTAATTATTGTTAAATATTTTTTTTTTCAATTTATTTTTATTTTTCAATTTTTATTGGCACTTTTTATTTATTGATAATGATGATTATAAATTGCAAATAATTAATTTAAATTTATATATTAAAAATTATATTTTATATTCAATAAAAAATATTTTAATTCAAAATATGTAAATTTTATAATTTAGAAAAATAATTTTACTTATAGTGTTGATCGATTTTACACCTGAATAAAATTTATGACATTTGAGGAATATAAATAATACAGAAATAAAAAAATGAAAAAATAAAAATTAAGGATAGCTTGGGGATGAATAATAAAAAAAAAAAAAAAAAAAAAAAATATTTATGTAGGTACATGAAGTAGGTAAAACGAAGCGTAAAGAGAAGACCATCAACACTAACACTATTCTACAGTCAGCGAATTCAAGATAACCTTGTCATAGACCTGCTGAATTATTGATGGCTGCCACTTTAGTCCGAGTCTTTTTTTTTATTTTATTTTCTTCTGATATCTCACACCCTGGTATATATGCGAATACATACGCATATGTACATGTATTATATTTGCACCCTATTTGGTATATTTTCATTGCAACACACTGGTCTGCTGGTATTTTTTTATTTTTCTTTTCGTTATACAAGTCCCCCCCATGGGATATCCCACCGGCCTTTCACCCAATTTCAACCAATTTCTACGAAAAGTTCCTAGCTTAATTTTATTTTAACACGTCTATATAGATTCGTTGATTCTGGCAAGTGGAATACACTTGGGCTGGATGTTTTCTTTCATCGTCTGACGAGGGATCATTGATTCATTTTTTTATCCTTTTTATATTTCCTTTTATTTTATTTATTTATTTTTTTTTTTTTTGTTTTTTCGATTCATCTTTTTAGTGTTAAATTTTCTTTTTTTTTTTGTTTTATTGCTGATCATTGCTTAGTAATTTGCTGTGTTATAAATAGATAGATGTTGAAAAAATAAATACATATTCGTTTATAGATAATGTGTGAATTGATTCGACAGAAAATTTAATTATACATTATATTAAATGTATATTTACTTGTGAGATATTTTAAAGTGGCGTGATAATTTAAATGAAATTTTCGAAACAGAATTAAACAAATAATTTCGAGAAATGAAAAGATACTTGAAAATGTTTCTTTATTTGTATTTTTTTTTATTAATTTAAAAAAGTTTTTATTGGAAAATATATTAATTTAGGATATATTGGACAAGACAATTAAAATTGCAAGATCATATTTCAAACTCAGATACACTTTCAATTTTATCTGGAGGTTTGAATGTTATATCAATATTAATTACTATAACGTATATTTACATAAAACAAATTTTTTTTTTATTAAATTAAAAAAGAAAACTATTTAAAACAATATAAAATAACAAAAATTTTAAATGTTAAAATAAATTACGCGCATCGACCACGAAATTTCCTTTATATTTTTTTTCACTATATTTTATCTTTTAAACTCGACTTGTTCGTGTACTTTTAACTGTCTCGCAAGATTTTCAAATAGATTCAAAGAAACCATAAACAAACATCCCCTTCTCTCCCATGGGTAGCATTTCAATCCTCTGAATTTACGAATCTTAAACTACCCAGTACTTTTTACGAATCAACAAATTCTTCTATATACGCAATCATTTTCATTTATATCTTTTGTTTTTTAAAAAAAAAAAAATTAAAAAAAAATTAAAAAACCACTAAAAATAACAAAGATGCATTAAAAACATTTTAATTGGTCAATTTTGCGTAATTTTAACATTGAAGGGTTGAATAATATTTTCATCTTGAAAAGTATCTCAAAGAATACTACTGTCATTATTCCATTGGGAGTATGTTAATACTAAAAGAGTCAAAAAGTCATTCAAAAGTATAGTGAGAGACAAATAAAAGAGTTTTATAAAACAGCTGTGAATTAAAATGTATTCAGGTATAAGTGTTATGTTGTTTTACCCTTTAATGCGACAATATAAAACTGCACCCTTATTTTAAATATAATTCTTATAGTGTTGCTACATTAAAGACAATTTTTTACAGTCGTTAAACACTCGTTTACTCCAACTGTATACTTTTGTATTTTTTCAAGAAGAAAAAAAAACAAACAAATTAAAAAAATTCAGCATTTTCTTCAAATTTTAAATGTATATATAAACTATTTTTCAATGATCCTAATGTAATATATTTTTATGATAAAACGAGGAGTTTTTCATCAAGATTTTAGATGACATCATGATTACCAAGTGACAGTCAAGTTCCACTTTTTCATCAATGACTTCCAAATGACTGCCAAAATGAATTTCACTTTGACATTTGATATTTTATCAATTGTTTATTAATAATAGTAACTATTTTCATCTTTTTTTGTTATTTTCTAAATTTAAATTTTGTAGCAATTGGCACTTTGTGAGAAATAAATGTTTTCAACCATAAAAATATTTATAAATCATTAAAAAATATAAAAATTTTATTAAAAAAATCTATTTATTTAAATAAAACTAATAAAAGTTTGAGTATAAATTTATGTTTATAAAAGAGGGCTGCAACGTATTCTGAAAATAGTTTTGCAATGAGGGCGGAGTCATTGCTTGCATTTACCTTTTAGTAAACAAACTGTGGGGCTTGATAACACTGACTGAATAATGTATGCCATTATAACGTTTGTAGTTCAACACAGTATAACTCAATATATACCTGTATACATTTGATGATGTGTTTAACCATAACCACGCCTATTATTCATACTGATGGGGGCTTTTGACTATGTTTAAATATATAAAATTAAATTTTTTTATAAATATATAATCAGGTTAAAAATTATAATTGTTGAAATTTAAATTTAATATTTGTAATTTTTTAATAATTTGTATTTTATTATTTTTGTTTACAGTTTACTTGAAATGAGAAAAGAAAAAAGTCGTGATGCAGCAAGATCACGTCGGGGAAAGGAAAATTTTGAATTTTATGAATTAGCAAAAATGTTACCATTACCAGCAGCAATAACATCACAACTTGATAAAGCGTCCATCATAAGACTGACAATATCATATTTAAAATTACGTGATTTTTCTGGGCATGGTGATCCACCATGGAATCGTGATATATCACCACCAAATAAAATTGCCAAAGGTATAATATTTATTTTTTATTAAAATATATATATATATAAGGTCACATACCCAGTTTCTGAACAGTTTAGGCTAAATTTTTTTTCAAGTGCTTTTCACATTTATAAAAAATGAAAAAAGTTTATGTTTTAAATTTTTTTCTAATGAAACAAGGTTTAAATTTAATGAAAAAAATTTAAAATATATAAAAAGTATAATAGTTAATTTATAATTAATTATTTAATGAACCCCTCTCAAAAGCCCAGTTTCTGAACGGCAAATAGTGTCATGTCATAGTTTCTGAACGGAAAATAAACCAATTTCTGAACGAAAAAAAAATACAATTGTGTTTAAATTAAAAAAGTCGAATAACACATATTTTGAGGTTAAACATGGGTTTAGATAGGAGTTCAACAACTAAGCTAGCTACTTATTTACTATACCAGTTATTGAATTCACGATAATTATTTATTAACTTTATTTGAAAAAAAATTATGTATTTAAAAATTAAAGATTATTTAATTCTGAATCGATTACAATAAAAATATATATTATTATATAGTTACTAAATATATATATATTTTTGACAAGCAACAGACAACTCTAGACGTTCAACACTACCACACAACCGAAAAATGGCGTTATTTATAAAGTACGAGTTTCTTGATATTTTTTATTTTTTTTGAGATATTTATAAACTACATTAATTATATACACCGTGTTCATTAGTTTAATGAAAAGTTTTTCTTTCATATAAAATTTTTTTTTTTTATGATAGAGTAAACAATAATTAGTAATTGTAACAAATAGACATTATCGTTCAGAAACTGGGCGGCGTTCAACAACTGGGTATGTGACCTTATACGCAATCAAAAAAATATAAATTTTTATATCAAATAAAAAAAATATAAATAATTAAAGAATAAAGAAAAAAAAAAAAAAAAGACATGATAATAACCAATAAATAAAGTAAATTTTATTTTTTTATCTGATAAAAAAAAAAAAGACACAAAAAAATTCCACTATAAATAAATAACAAAATAAAAATACATTTGTACAATTGTCTACTCAGTATAAAAAGAAAAAAAAAAAAAAAAAAACCTCTACCTTATATTTTTGTTGCAATGGGGCAATTGCCTTTCGAGTGCTAGAGACACACAAAATGACGAACCCACAAAAAAAAAAAAAAAACCAGCACGTGTACCCGTCAATCTAACTTGTTCTTAAATTCGTTTATCCGTCATTTTTTTCTTTCTTATTTATACGCCTCACGTATTATTTTTTTTTTCCTCATCCATCCTTTTTGTTATGGTACAGGGGTGGGTAATATATATATATTTATTTGCCGTCAAAGATCCTGGCATATGACTTTAGCAGTCATCACGGTTAATTGCCCAAAAGATAAAATTGAATCTGTTGATGATTTTTTTCTGATGGATAGAGTTAATCAGCGTTAAGAAATTCAACATTGTAACATCTTCCCTTATTCACTATATATTTTTATACAAAAAAATTATCACGTGTCATATTATAATATATATAAAAAGAAATTGATAAAAATATATCGCTATTATATTTATTTATTTGTAAATTTATTAATTGGAATATTTTTATTTATGAATGGATAAATTTTAGAGAGTATATAGATTTTTAACAAATAAAAATTCAGAGGGTTGTTTAGGTTGGCAATGATAAAAATTCAAGATAAGTTTGGTTATTGTGGATAAATACAAAGTCAAGTCCAGCCGATTGTAATTCGCGATACACTTATGACTCAAGTGACCAAAAAAGATTCATCAAGATACATAGTAATGAAAAATTCTCTCGGTTCAATAATCGAGCCACAAAAAATAAATAAATAAATAAATAAATTTATTTCTCAAATATTTATATTGAGATATACTGAAAATAAAAAAAATTTCACATATGATAAAAAATAATTTAAGAAAATAATAAAATAGTAAATAAAATTTTTTTTATTTTGTAAATTAAGTATGTGAGTACTAATATTTATTGAGGGTTGTATTAAAGGGCTTAGGGACGTTGATTTTTTATCATTTTTTTTTATTCATTCAAGTTGGTTTTATTCACCACCAATATACCCACATGTAAATCTAATCACGCAGTTGTCTTGTGTAGTGCGTCGCTCGTTGTCAGACCACGCTGATGTAACTAAACTAACAAAATTGAGTTAAGTCATCCCCATCTACATGAATACGGACATACAACCCCCGTTAAATTTTCTACTTCCCTTCTACAATTTATATTTATCTACCTACATATATGTCTTTTACTTTTTTTTTTTTTTATCTTGAATTCTACTTTTGAAATTTACTTTAAAAAAATATAAATAAATTTGAGCATTGACAATTTTATACAACTTTTTTTAAGTTATTAAAAAAAAAAATTACTTCTTTCAAAAAGAATCAGTGGTTAAAAAATCAACTCATTACGGAGAAACTTGCAGTAATTACGGAGAAACTTGTAGTAACTACGGAGAAAAATATTTTAACCATAAAAATAAGTAAAAGACAAAAATAATTTATAAAATAATTTTGTTAAATTAAGTTATTTTATGATAAAAACTTTTTAATTTAATTTTCGTTCATATACTCATATGTACATGTGTCATGTGAATTAAATAAAAATATAATTTAATATAAATTATTTTTAAAAATATAAAATTAAAATTTGATTATTCAATGACTGTTAAAAATTCATCAATTAAATATGTATAGCAATGTAGCTTTTCTAATAGATGTATGAGTAAAAGATAGGGTGAATTTTGAAATTGAGTAACAAAATCAGTACCAAGAGAATCCAAGTCACCCTCTATTTCTGTCCATCATCACAATACCACACAATTGTAGTACTTGCAAACTTAATGAAATACGAGGGGATTAACTAAACACACCTGACTAATTAAGCAGTGCTTAAACGGATCAACGTTACCAATACCCTAATCAACGTCTCATTATTTATTTCCCTATATTATTCATTGTACAAATATAATATAAATATAAATCAACAATACATATAAATTTTCCCTTTTATTATTTTAAGGCCACAATAAATACACTTTGTTCAAAATTAATTCTCAAACAAGGACACACATATTTATACATATACAATATATTTCAAAAAATTTAAATAAATAAAAAAATTCTAAAAAATATCACACAATTCGAACAATCAAATCAAAAGCTTTGCAATGCCTTTTTTCATATTGACAAATTTAAAAAAAATATATATAAAAAATTTCTATGGATTTTTTTTTTTTCGCCCTCATTTTTTATATACAATATTTTTATTTTTTTATTTCTGAAAAAAAAAAAAACTGCATAATAACGAATCCTTGTCATTTTTGTCACGGATTGGTGATGATGTGGTGGATATATATATAAAAAAGAAAAAGTATAGGGCGATCGCGATCGCGACAATATAGAGGGGTATAAAAAAAAGTTATAGTGTGGTGAGAGGAAAAATTGAGGAAATCGCGAGGCGAATGACAACATGGTTGGGACATATGCTGTGTTATATACGTCAGATTGGCAGTCTACAACTGGCTTTTTATATATAAATGTATATATATAAGGGGTGTAATGATAAAAGGGGATGATGTAAATGGAGGCTACTTGAAGGGTGTTTCCCATTTGATGGGCCATCAATGTAAACCAGTGTAAAGTCGAAGGGGTGAAATTTACAATTTTTTTTTATTTATTTTTTTTATTGTTCTCCCTAATATTGTATCTATACCACTTTGGTTTACATATTTTTTTTTTTTTTTTTTTATTGCACAAATCAGTGCATTATTGAGATGATAAACACCCAATTTCACTTGTCAATATTTTTTTTTCTTCTTTAATTTGTAAAATCATGAGATATACAGGTTACATAGGTATGTTATGAAACTTTTAAAACTATTTGTTGAATTTCTGTCACAAAATCAAGTAATCACTACTTTTAGCTAGTTTAATAGTGAATGCAAAAACAAAAGACTAAATGTTTTTTTTTTTTTTTTTTCGTTGTATTGCTTCAATAATTCCTACTCAAAAAACAAATTTAAAAGACAACTGGATTTCAAAAATTCATATTATATTCTGTTGGTAAATGAAAATAATATTTTAAACTGAGCTTTTTCGTGATTATTGTAGTATTTATTTTTTCATTGTCTCGATTCAGCTATGATTTTATAAAGAATACCTAGAAAAAAAGACATGAATATAATTTTACCAGAAATGTATGAACATGACTGAGAAATTCTTTATTATTTTTTGGAACAAAATTTTATATGTTTATTGTAAGAAAAACTTTCTTAGAATTTATAAAAATATAAATATTATTAATACAAGCAAATTAAAATAAAGTAATTATTTTCTAAATTTGATATAATAAAATTTAAAATAGAATAAAAATGTTCTTTTTTTTAAATTATTTTTATTAAATTTAAAAAATACTAAAATATTTTTTTAAAAATAAATACACTATTTTGTTTCTTAATTTTTGTTGAATATTTATATCCATATATGCATAAAATTTTTTATCTATTCTTTTTAACATTTTTACATTGTAAATCTTTTTTGATTTTTCTATTTTTTTTTGCATTTCAACAAAATCACCCTCTCACAATGTTATCACAATATTTTGATAAATACATACAACATGTTTTATGTGCTCTCTACACGCTCATAACTCACTGATATTTATTTTCCTCAACTGTTTAAGTCCTTGCTAAAGTAGCTGTCATCACAAAAAATAAACAAAAAAAAAATAATAATAATAAAATAAATACATGAAAAATAAAATAAAAATTCAAAAAACCTGCATGTGACCATTTTGTAATATTTTGAAAAAAATCAATACCAATCAAAACATCCCTTGTCCATATTTTTATTTATTTTCATCCATAAATTTATTTATTTATTTATTTATTTATTATTTATGCTAACATTATTTTGTATCTCTTGAAATTTTATTTTCATAAATTGAAACATATTATATATATCCTAATAAAAAAAACATTCATATAACTGCAATGAAAAAAGAAAAAAAAAATCATAAAATAAAAAACAAAAAAAAAACTAAATTTTCATTTATATAGCAAAGCTACTGTATATTACGAGGGCAAAAAATTGTAATGAAATATAACGGTCAAAAAAAAAGAGAGAGTTAGATAGAATGTATATAAATTGGTGGTCAAATATAAGATAAACAATTCAAAACAATCATGTACAACATTTTATCGTAAACAAAGTGTTTATATCAACAGAATAAATTACCAAAAAATATGTTACAATTTTTTCATAAACAACTGTCATCAATGATGACTCATCACAAATTGTGTCATTATAATTTATAATAAATATCATGGCAGTTTAGTCAAAGAGCTATCCAAGTTTGAAATCATCTTGTCACTTTTTTCTGTAATATTTATAAAGTCGGATATAGTTTTTGTAGTCGTTATTGTAGTCACTATTATAGTCATTATTAAATTTAATAACTATAAAACTTTCAAAGTCATAGAGTAGTTTTATGCAGTAAAATAAAAATAAAAAAAAAACAAGTAACAACAATACGACGGTGTTTTTTTCTTGTCAAATTTACCTGCAATATTTACAGTGATTTATTGTGAATTTAATAACTTTAATAATTCCATATATGTCTTTTTAATTTAACAGGTTTTCAATTTAATTTGAATTGTATTGTTGTTGATAAATAAATAAAACAATAGACAAAATTCCATAAAAAGTATTTAGATAAGTTATTGTTTCAGTAAAAAATACATATAAAACAAAACTTTTTATTTTGTTTAAAATATTATTTGTAGTCGACTACAAAATTACTTAATTGTAGTCAAAGTTGTAGTCAGTGGAATCAGTCATAATTTAATAATACAAAAAATTATATAACTGATATATTTTACATCAAACAATTTTCTACAATGACCATATATTTTTATTTATATAAAAATTATTGAAAATCTATAATCAACAAAGTTTACCATTTATTTATTCATTATTTTATTTATCATTGAAACTCACTCGTTATTAATACAAAAATAAAATATATATTCAGCCTTATAGCTAATATATATTTGATAATAAAAATGTAATGAATTATTGTTAAAATACATAATATACCTATATAATATATACATTGAATATTTTTTTGACACGTGCCACATGGTCCAGTTTTATGTAAAACGTTTGATACCCTATACATGGGTATATTATTTTTTTTCTTTTTCTAATTTATATATGTATTAGCATTGATATTGAAGTCTATTGACTAAGCCCCATATTATCATAAATACCCAGTGACAAAAATGACAGACATCATTCTTATTTTAGGCAGTTATTGCAAGTGCATATCTGTAAAATACCAGAAGGTATATATTATATCATATCCTTATAATGAAGATAAATAAATATAATAATAAATAAATAAATAAATATTATATATAAAAATGAAAAAAAAAATAAAATAAAAATAAAGGTGACGAAAGAGGGGCTGTACAGTGCCCCGTGGGGCTTATTGTCAAGACATACGTAAAATGAGCCATCTACTAATAACTAACCTATAAATATATTTTGTCCAGCTCCGATATTGTTAATGGTTGACTACTACTCTACAACTTATACTACTGCATTTATTTTGAAAATATAATACTTTTAGTGTAACGTTATATATATATTTTAGTCTGGGCACTTTTGCACAAAGTGAAACATTTTATTGGTAGGTTTTACTCCCATTGGGACACCAGCTTTGGATCCAATACTCATGGTGGCATCTTTTTTCTACTCTTATTATTTTTTTTTATTGTTTTTTTTTTTTTTCATTTATATATTTCTTTATTTTTTATTTTTTTTTCATTCTCTCTCTTTTTCTATGTATTATATTTTTGCTTCAATACTTATTACAAGTTATATATATTTTTTCATGTACGAAGATTAATCGTTCAGGATCATAAAGTCTTTCATGCCAGTCACGTATTGAGACTGGTATTATTTATTTTTGATATTTACGTTGTGAAAAAAAAAAAAAAAAACAAAAAAAAAACAAAATATATATTTTTTATTACTAAAGTCATCTTTAATCAGTTGATTTTTATATAATTTTGTTTTTATTTTTAATATTTAAAAGTTAATAATTCATTAAAATTTATATAAATTTCTTTTAATTATAATTAAATTTTTTGTTTTTAATTTACAGTTGTTCATTGAATTTAAAAAAATAAAAAATTTCTTAATTTTTTCCGTCGGTCACAAATATTTTTTCACAAATCCTTTTATACTATTTTTCTTTGACCACTATTTTCCATCATAATATTCAACGATATTATTCTACCCCAAAAAGAAAAATAAAAGAATAAAATTGTTTATCAAAAAAGGAAGGGTCAAGCTGATGAGCTAGCCTTCACCACCCAAAAAAAAAAAACTTGATTTTCTTTTTCACCAGTTCATCATCCCTTGATATTTTCAGATTAACCAGTCCAAAACTTTCAGTTCTTTTATCCAAAAAAAGAGAAAAAAAAAGACTCTTTCATTAACCCAACGTAAATTATTCCCCCTATCCCTATCAAAAAAAATTATTATTAGCATCAGTTAAGATGGTGTCTTACCATCTTGTTTGCCAAAAACTGAGGGATCTCTACAAAGCCCAACAAGCCTGCGGGGGTATAGTTTAATAAAGTCTATATTTTTTCAAAAAAAAGGGGTAAATTTCATCAAATATGATTCATATATACATACACACAATAGAATACTGAATTAAAATATGAATAAATTATTCAAGTAATAATAATAATAAATTTATTTAATTCAATTTAAGGTAAACGTGGAAGATTATCAACGAGTCCATTTGCTGAAGACATGTTTGAGCAACACCAGGGTACCCACATTCTCCAGGTAACATTGACTTTTCTTTTTCGCATTTAAAAAAAAACATCTGTACTTTTAATTAATTTTAATATATATTTTTTATAATTTTTTTTCATTATAGTCACTAGATGGTTTTGCAATGGCAGTAGCTGCTGATGGACGTTTTCTCTACATATCAGAAACAGTATCAATATACCTTGGTCTATCACAGGTAAATTATATAGAAAATTATTTGTCAAGAAATTTGAACCTCGGTATTTTAAATTTTAAGTATGTGGGGTTTATTTTTTTTTGGTCTCAATTATTTGTACAGCTTATACATGATTAACATGATGAATTTTTACAACATGATGAACTGTAATGACTCACTAGTGGCTAGTAATTGACTGGTAGTTCACTTAAGAGAACAAAAAATCATACAAATTAGGAGACTGATTATTCATTATAGACGGTTATTAAAGATATTCACATTTAAGACTGATAAATAACTGTCTAGCTGACAAATCATGTCATAGTTGTAATTTTTTGCCAAGTGAATTAGACTACTAAATCAAAAAATCATTAATCAACTCTTTCACAATCATTTATACAAAAAATTTTATTAAAAAAGCACAACCAAATGATCTCATGACAGAAAAAATATCACAAATGAGTATTACAATTACTATTGATGATTTACTAGACGGTTTTCAAATAGTTTGCCAGAAAATATAGATAGAAACATGATTTTTTTGATCAATCATTAATTATTTCATTAGATGATATATTTTTTGTTCATCATATCAATCCAATATCCAAAATTAAGTTTATTTTTAAAATAATGAAAATAAAGGATTGAGGTGAGGTCAAGAGAGCTTAAATTTTCTACAGAGGGAATAAGAGGGAGTTGGTTGGGATGGTTGTTGGCGGCCATGCTGGCATGAAGCCCAGGGGCTGTGTCGACGAGTAATGGGGTGAGGAGAAAGAGGAAAAAGAGGAAAGAGGAATCATGGAATATTGAAGGTGGGGGTGGTAGCATGCCGCTCACGTAGACTCTGCACGGTGGCGTGTTCGCCATTCCTAATGCCTTTGGTCGAGAAGCTATATGTATACATACATATATACAGTAGATAGTTGGAAGTTTGAGACGAGGAGGAAATGAGTCTGGATCTGGTCGATTTGGTATACACCAAGAGAGTAAAATATAAATGACAAAGTTCTTCACAATATATTTTCATCATATGTAAAAAAAATAAAATAAAATAAAAGATAAAAAAAAATTACTTTAAAATAGAATTTATAGAATTTATCAGTAAAAAAATTTTAAATTATTAATATCCAAAGTATATCTGTATAGTTACCAGTAGAAAAATCAATACAATTATTATATTTTTTATAGAAAAAAATTAACAAAAATTATTAGAATACAATTTTTAAATGATGAAAGACTCATCAATAATAAATAAAAATAAATAAAAATCATAAATTATATGGATAGTTTAAGGTATTTAACAAGATGGCGATTAAGGGGGTTAAAGGGGAAAGGGGAAGTTGATTTCTTGGAAGACTATTCAGAAACGCGAGGACAATACCAAACAATGTATAATGTCTATTCGTTCATGGTTAATTGTTACGCGTATCCACAACACGTACAAACTTCGATACCAAATCCATAAAATCCTTGATAACCATTTCCCCTTTCTCTTGTTTCGTCTTGTCTATATATTAAAATAATTTATTCTGAAGATGTGACACAAAAGACGCCTTCGATTTGACTTACATATATGTATACAAAGTTAATCCGCATTTTACTTTGTTACACAATAAAATAATACGAGTCAAGAATTTTTTATATTAAACAATTTATAAGTTGATTTATTTTTTATAATTCAACATGACTTTCACATTGGTATAAATATGTAAATTAAATTTACAAAAAATCGATATATTTGATATTTTAAATATGCGACCTCATTGAAAAAAAATTTATTTAAAATATTATTTTTTTTTCATATTAAAGGTTGAAATGACTGGATCAAGTGTATTTGACTATGTTCATCAACAAGATCATGCAGAAGTTGCTGAACAACTTGGTCTTGGTTTAACATCATCATCAAATTCATCATCAGGACCTCATTCATCAAGTTCTGGTTTAGCATCACCAAGTAGTGCTGCATCTGAAGAACATGGTTCTTCCTCAACAGCAAATCCAGATGGTAATAGCAAATGAAAATTTTTAGATTAAAAAAAAAAAAAAAAAATCAAATTATCAATATATTTATGATGTGAATGAAGTGAGTAACCCAGAATGCGTGAGCAACATTGTCTTCAAATATTGTCAAGTGAAAATGTATGAAATGGGGGTAAATATTCAAAGCACAAAGACCATGTCGACAACGTGCTCAAGGTAACCAAAAGTAGATCAGGGTATATCACGTGGACGTAGAGTAAAAACGTCGGACGTGCAGGACGTGCCCGTTGGCATCACCACGTGGTAAAACGTCTTTCAAAGGGGTTGTTAAACTTTTCTCCCTATATAGTTTTACATTGTATATAAATTTTTTTATTTTTTTTTTATAATAATATCAAATCTTCGTTGTCAATTCAATGTGGTTGTATACTTAACCAATGGTACTTCATGACCATCCAAGTCTGTAATTCATTTCTTTATTTTTTTTTTTTTTTTTTTTTTATTTTAAATTAGAATTCTCATGATATCATACATGCCTGCCTCAAACATATATATATATATTTGACGATTTTACCAATTGTTATTCCACAACGACAGTCTTTTTCTGGCACGTACTTATTTTCCCCCTTCTTCATGCCCTTGACAATAATATTCCTTCAACACCATCACACGTTATATCGTTACTTTTCAATTGTGCCATATACTTATGATTTTTTTTTATTTTAAAAGTTTTTTTTAATTCATAATTTTTTAGAATGAAACATAGGACAATGACCCTCATTAGCACCAATATAACTGTCACATGCAAATTTATATATTATCAATAAACTTGATTATAATTATTGTTATTTTTTTATTTGATAGTTTCATCAGTAATGGCATTGACGTCTACCGGAACTTACAAAGGATATGACCGGGCATTTTGTGTAAGAATGAAATCAACATTGACCAAACGAGGATGTCATTTTAAGTCTTCCGGCTACAGAGTAAGTTTAATTATTATTTATTTACTTAATTTTTGTTACTTAGTATTCTATCCAAAAAAATATAAAGAATAGACAATTTATTTGTTCTCAATTAAATATATAAGCTCGTTTATTCAGGGATTTTTTTGAAGTTCTACGGTAAAGAATTGTTCATTAGTAGGGAAAGAAATATATATGTGTTTAGCCACACCCTATAGTTATTCTTCCCTAAATTCTTCATTAAACAAAATTATATAAATAAATGTTTTAATTATTTTGATTGTTATACAGGTTGTTTTGTTACTTTGTCGTCTCAGACCACAATATCCATTTAGCCATGCTAGAAAGTTATCACCACCATTGATGGGTATGGTTGGACTTGCAATTGCATTACCTCCACCAAGTGTACATGAAATTCGTCTTGAGGCTGATATGTTTGTAACTAGAATTAATTTTGATTTTCGGATAGCACATTGTGAACCAAAGTAAGTATTTTATACATTTTAATCATCTGTATTTATTTAAATAATAATAATTATAAAATAAAGAAATGTATTTTTTATTTTTCAGGGTATCTGAATTACTGGATTATACGGCTGATGAATTAACAGGTAAAAGTCTTTATGGACTTTGTCATGGTGAAGATGCAAATCGTCTGAGAAAATCTCACGTTGATCGTAAGTATAAAAATATATGTTGATTTTATATTTTATTTGTAAATTTTTAAAATTATTATTTGCAAATTTTAAAATTTTCTCAAGACAACATTGACGTTTTCTTTTTACTCAAACTCTTTCTTTATTTTATTTTTTTTATTATATTATTTCTGTTTTTTTTTTTTTTTTTTTTTTTACCATCACGATCCAAGCCATCCATAGGATTTTGTATTTGAAGTCACTTGGTATTCAGAAAACAACTTTAGCTTTGCCGGATGCGGCATCTCCACCAAGTTGTTATATACTTTCGCCTTTGTCGTCTCTTTTTTCCTTTACAATCTATCCACATTTCTCTTTGCTTTTATTTCTATGTTTTATATATTATATATAACATAGATGTATACATGTATTTTCTGGAAAAGTGGGTGGTGACAGAGGGATATATTGGATGAAGTTTACTCCCTCTTTTACCTCCTTAATTTGCCACACCTTTCTTTTTTAACATTTCTACTAGAAATATTAGAAGTATTAATAAAAAAAAAAAATTAATTTCTGTTCATTTTTCATTGCAGTTATTCATAAAGGACAGGTGCTAACACATTATTACAGATTGATGAATAAAAGTGGAGGATATACATGGCTCCAAACATGTGCAACTGTTGTTTGTAATTCTAAAAATGCTGAAGAACAAAATATTATATGTGTTAATTATGTTATCAGGTATGAATTAAAAAAAAAAAAACAAAAAAAATAAATTTTAGTTTTTTATATATGATTTTATTTAAACAATATTTTTATTTTTTTATTTTAGTGGGAGAGAATATGAAAATTTAATAATGGATTGTTGTCAACTTGATGATGATGTATCAGGTGTTAAACGTGAAGATGCAACGGGAAATGATCCAGAGAATGGATCTCCAGATGCTGACAGAGGAGGTAAATGTAATAATTTTTTTTTTTTTTTTCAAAAAAAAAAATAAAAATAGTAGCAATAATAAATTTGGTAATTTTTTTTATTTTATTTTTATAATTTAAATTTGAATGAGACATATTTTAGTTGATGGTTGTACGTGTTAGACAACTCAGTAGTAACAAGAATTGTAACAAATATTATAAACTCGATTACCAAAAGAAATTCTTGCTTTGACACGCTCTCTGAAATTTTTTAGTTCACCAATAGAATAAAATTGTATAAAATAGACTGTATATTATTTTGTTTATAATGTGCCATGAAGTAACGGAATTTAGAAAAAAAAAAACCTGCTTTAGTAAAAAAAAAAAGAAAAATGAGTAATAAATAAAGAATAAAAAACTAGAATTAAATTTAAGATTTTGCCACTTGAAAAATGACAAAAAAAAAAAAAAAAACTAAATTTTTATTTATTTTTTTTTAGAAGTACAATTGTAGGTTGGCATTGTTATTTAAAGTAAAATTAACATATCTAAAAAAGTAATAAATTATACAAGCTTGCACTTGATGCGTCTAATTCGATACGTAAATTTATCAAATTTAAAAATAATACATTTTTTTTTATTTTTTATTTTAAAGTATAATTTTTTAATTTTTTTTTCTATTTTATTTTCAGAAGGTAAAAGTAGTGGTGGTCCAACGAATCAACACCCTGAAAATCCTCATCAATCAGCACCAGATGATCGTGAAGAATCACGTAATTCTGAAGGTGAAACACATGGTGGTCATCATCATGATAATGTTGCTCAATTACAACAAGAACCTCAACCGGCTGTAACAAATATACCAAGTTTAACTGTTAAATCATTAGCACGACACAAAAGAAAGTTTCCACCAACTGATGATTCATCATCTGGTGATGATGACGATGATGATGATGATGATGATACGATAAAAACATCACGTAATCATACCCAAAGTCCAGCATCATCAAATCATTCAATACAAAATGATAATTCACAAGTATTAGGAACATCAACAAGTCCAAAACGACCAAGAACTGATATAACACATGATGATATATCTGGTAGTACATCTGTCAAAGATTTAGAGCAAGCAATGTCAAAACATTTACCAACTACAACTCTTAAACCAGAATCACCAACAATACTTCATCAACCAACTGATTTTAGCACTGATGCATTATTAAAACAACAACAACAAAGATCAACAATACAATGGATTGGTGTACATCATCATCATCATCATCCTGGTACTGGTCATTTAAGTCCACAGCATCATGTTTCTACAGCACCATTACCAGCATCAGCATTATTGAGACAGCTATATGCAAATCGTGAAAGTGTTATACGTGCAAATGTTCATGGCATAACATCAAGTTCAAATAATAGAGCAAATAGTAATGGTTATTATTCAGAAACACCTCAAGGACCATTACCAACACCACCAGGCTCTGAAGAATCATCAACATATGGTGAACATCAATTTGTACTTGGACACAATCAAAAATTATCTACTAGTGGACCAGAAGCATTTACAAATTTAGTTTCATCATATTCTTCAGCTAGTGGTTATGCCATTGATTATCATTCAGCCATGACACCACCATCATCAGTATCACCACGAGATAAACAACAACATCAACAACAGCAACAACAACAACAACAGCAGCAACAGCAACAGCAACAACAGCAACAACAACAACAGCAGCAACAACATCAACAACAGTTACAACAACATCAGAATCAGCAGCAACAGCATCATCACCATCATCATCATCAACAGCAACAACAGCAACAACAACAACAGCAACAACAACAACAGCAACAACAACAACAGCAACAACAACAACAACAACAATTACACTCATCAACTGTCGTTAGTCCTTATGAAAATTCAGTTTATGGTGATCCAGTATTGAGACATCAATACGAACCAGCTCAACCATTACCTCTTAAACCTCAAGTATATTCACCAAGTGTTCATCCAAGTGCTCTTGATGCTGCTGCTGTATATGCATCAGCAAGTCTTGGTGAACAACCACAATTTTATCATCATCCAGCTGCTGGTCCTGGTTTTCATTTGTATCATCCAACTAATAAAACAACAACATCTGGATGGTATTCATCAGCCTCCTAATAGCAATTATAATATAAAACATCGAAATATGCCGTGTACTTAAACATGCATTAAAAAAATTCCAAAGTCTGTTTATCTTTGATATATTTAAATCAAAAAAATAAATAAATAAATAAATAAATGAAAAATATGAGAAGAATAATAATTTTAAAGTGCATATCAATGAATGCTGTGACTGGTTTTTTTTTTTTTTTTTTTTTTTTTTTTATCGTTTATCTATTTTACATTAAGTATGTTTTTATCATAATAAAATTTTTTAATTTATGACTGATAAAAGAGAGTTTAAATTGTGAATTTTTAAAAAATTGTTAAAAACTAGTTTTTAAATAATAATTATGTTTTTTGTTTAATGTTTTTTTTAAATTTTGATAATGAAAAAAAAATTTTTTTTGTATAATCGTTTTTATATTTAATTGTTGAATATTCGTTTATTTGTTTGTTTGTATTTACAACTTTTTTTTTTAATGATAAAGATAAAATCTCTCTACTTTAAGAACGATTAATTAATTAAGACATAATTTGGTAGATAAAAAAATATTTGGTTTTAGATTAAATTATTTTCCATCAATAAGATCAGTCAGAATATTGTAAATATTGTATCATAATTGTATCATTATTCTTCTAATAATTATTATGCAATCCCTCTCCTAAAACTATTTCTTAAAATTGAATTTACAAATAAATTCAACATAAATAAAATGATAAAGTAATAAAATAATAGCAATGGTGATATAAAAAATTAAAATAAATATTGTCACCTTAATTTTTAATTCAAGCATATAAACAAATTATTTGATGAGTATATATATCATTATATGCTTGTGTACTTTAATTACTAGGTAGTCGATTTTAAATTAATTTTGTTACAATAAGAATATTAATTATTACAAAAAAAAAAAAAATAGAACAAATGTTCAACATATAAAAAAAAAAATAACTTTTTTCTTGTTTTTACGTTTTTCAAAAGGTACATGAATGACAAATTAAATAATTTAAATAAAAAAATAAACAAGTCTTAAAGTTTTAAATTATATAAAACGAAAATATACAAAATAATAATTAGAAATGCAACGAAATATGGGTGCGAGGCTTGCGATTAATATTGTACTGTGTAAATATGAATAAATTAATTTTAACGTCATAATATTTTTGTGTTTTAATTTTTTCCAGAGTCTCTTATTAACAACAATAAACAAATGGTCCTATAAAATTAGATTAGAATATTTTACAATATTAAAAATAAAAAATTGTGACGTCTATGAATACAGCAAGAAATGTTTTTCAAAAAAACATTAATCAATATTCATAAATTATTTAAAATATCATTTCACTTAAATACACTGACACTGGATCGAATTAATATCCAAGCTACATTGAAGCATGGATTTGGTATACACTTGACAACTTCAAGAGAATTTGTAGATTGATAACTCTTGTTCATAAACTGTCTTGAAGTGGTGATATAAGTGGTAGATGCATCCATAGGATTGTTACTGAAAAAACATAATCAATTGCTGTTTTGAACGTAGGTAAACCCAGTTCGAATCCCTCCGTATGACTTGTCTTTAATTTTAGTCTTTCTAAAATTGTTGGTCTTTTTTATATTTATTCCTGGTTTATAATGAAGAACTTATAGTTTATAGTTACATTCTTTCCTTTTTACATCTATAAACTATAAGAAATGAATATTTTGCTAAACAATTACAAAAAAAAACTGGAAAAAAAAAATAAACATAAATTATAATTAAAATTAATTAAACAGGGAAAAAAATCAACTTCACTCGAATATTCTCCAAAAAAAAAATCCGATAAAATCCATAAAAAAGTTTATTTTAATTCGATCAACCCAAAGCTAGATTCAAACAAGAAAAAACCACAATTTGTATAGAAAAACGAAAACCTGCAATAAGTCATGTCGCTCACCGAAGGGTGCCATGGGAATGATTTTATCGATTGTTGTTATTCTAGCATTGATCGGTTAATGATAAACTGGAACATAAAAACTATTTGTACATCATCATAATTATTATTTGATTAATCAATTTTGAAAATTTGTAAGCGTCTTTTGTTACGAAACGAAAACATAAAGCTTGTCTATATCTTGAGCTAAGCTATTCATGTACGTGGGGTGTTAGTGTAGTGCTGACAAAAAAGAAATATGCGATAAATTATTCAGAATAGTTTAAATATTATAGATCACATTAATTATTTAATAATTATATTTTAACTTGTCAGAGTGAGAAAGGAAAATTAAACAAATTATTAAACAAAAATAACAAGCAATTGGTTAACACGAGCTCTCTCATCAGCACGAAAAGATAATGACTTGCTTCATCATTTAAGTTAAAAGAAAAGCAAAATAGGCTCCTTAGAGGTTGCAATGATTCTATAGTAAGCCAACACACAGAGCAAGTGCTTTATTTATCACGTAAAATTTGAACTATTCAAAACTAATTGTGTGGTTTAAAGTGTATATTTTTTTTTTTGGATTCTTCAATTCAATATCAGGATATAAAATTTTAATTCCATAACTCATCAAAAATTTGGACTAACAGTATACAAGCATCTGAAGTTTGATAATGAAACATTGGGCAACTCAATATTGGGCACGACTTGATCAGTTTTTGTTCAATGGTAAAATAAGAAATATATTTATTATATAAATATTATATTATATTTTTTATTATATATATTTAAAAAAGCAAGAAAAAACAACTCGTAGAATAAAAAATGAAATGCGAATATCGTCGAGATATAAAATTGATTATTATCTCAATTATACAGGTATTAAATAAATTAGATAACTCGAAAGTTAAATGTCAGAAAAATTATTATCGATTTATTGAGATCAATTTATATTACAATTAAATTATTTATTTCAAATGAACATGATATTTATTTTAGTTATTATTTTTTTAATGATACTATTCTATTTGATTATATTGTTATTGTTTAATTTGTGATGTATTATAACATTGCTGGAGAGTCAGCTGGCACATGTCAAATTCAAGATAGAGAAATGATTTTTCACTATCAATGGAATCAGACATATACGCCCCTTTTACGAACATAATGCCATTTCAGACATTAATTTTCTTCCTCACTCTAAAGCAATAGCAATAATGACTTTAAAAATATTAAAGATATTCTATTAACAGCCAACAAATGTTGGTCCATAACAATGACAGACATCATTCTGGCATCGCGAATTTAAGCTTCTTTCCAAAATTCATTTCTTTTTTATACGAAGTCGATCTTAGTAGTATGTATGTTTGTTCCAATTAATTGAAACACCTTAAATCTAAAGAATATGATGACAGTTTTGTAAAAAAGATATTAATATTTGGAAAGAAACTCAATTCAATATAAAATCTGCTGAATAAAACAACAGTTTACTCATGTACACAACATAAATGACTATCACTCAAATAATCTCTAATACGTGATTCTATTAACAAAGTATGTACTGTATATTAAATAATTATTGTAATAAGCTAAGCTTTTGATTAACTTCTTTGTTTTTATGTTTTGAATTGTCAAAACTCATCGATAATTGTTTTTCATTCATTTTTAGTTGATATCATTGCAGCAACAGCATTATACTTCCATCCAGAACTGGCATAAAACCTGTTAAAATAAAATCAAGTTAAGTTTATAAATGATATATTCTTATAAGAATTACATTTTTTAATTCTAAATTACTTACAGCAGTTTAAATATTTGCTGTCATTCTGGACATTGATTGAAGTTTCTTCAGTTACACTGCCAGTATATTGATGTTCTGGTTGTTCTGGTGAATTGAAGAACATGTGGTGAACTGAAGCATTTTCATGCGCGTGTTTTATTCGCGTACCATGAATCCTTTCAATTGGAAGAGCCATCACTGTGTATAACAAAATTTTATTAGTAAAGTACATTAGAGTTCAAATAATATGAAATTTTAGAAGAAACATGGTAACTTATTTGTTTGGCTGTCTTCCAGTCAGTCAAAAAATATATACCCGATATCAGTGGATGTACTACGAAACTTCATTTAATTTCGATGATACAAAATAAATATTTGAACTTACAAGTGCACATAAAATAATGAAAATAACTAAATATCGATTTCAAAGGTTTGTTTGACGAAAAACGGAAAGAAATGAATGACATTTACACCTACCCGGGAAAAACGGTTTGTATACAACCATATACAACCATATACAACTATATACAACCATATATGATTGTATATCGCCATTTTCTGTATACAAATTTATAAAGATGTATACAATTGTATACAACCATATATGGAATTTATAGATCAAAATTCAAAAATGGTTGTATACAAGTTTAGATAGTAGTTTAGATAGTTTAGGTAGCTATATATATACAAAAAAAAATTTACAAAAAAAAAAATAAAATTTACCTTTTGTAAGGTAAAATTTACTTTTTTTTAGCGTTAACGATAAATCACTCCTGCAAGATGTGAAATTTACTTTTTCCAGGGTAAATGAATAGTCTTAATTAATAAAAAAAAAAAGAAGTTTTTATTGTTTAGTTTTTTTATAATTATTATCAATCGCTTATTATTATTATATCATCGACTTATGCGTGAACCTAACTTTTGTATTTTTTTTTTCAACTTGCCCGGACGCTGATTCGAACCCACGACCCCGAATTCCTAACCGATTCTAAACCTATGCTTTAACCAACTTAACCACAGACGCGTTATATTCAAAACGAGTGTTTTTATCTAGTTGTACAAACGAAGTCATTTTTGTATTTTTTTAAATTTGACATTAATTAGATTTTTATAAATAAACTCATGTAAATAGATTGAATTAAAAAACTTTATTGCGTTTATTTATAAAACAAAATTATTTTGACATTTGTTATGTTATATTGTAAGTCCCTGGATATACGCCCTTCATCCATTATATCAAAGGTTGTTACGCCCTTTTTCCTTTTTTTTTTTTATGTCTTAAAATTGAATAAAAAATCAAAAAATTAATAAATTTGGACTTACGCCTTTTTTCCTTTATTAAAACGGAAATTCCCAAAAATGGCACTTACGCCCTTCATCCTTTAATGCGACGATATAAATATATACAGTTGTATATGTCCATATATGTTTGTATACAACCAATATTATTGTATACAAGATTAATAAACTAAGCTACCAAGTTGTATGGTTGTATATGGTTGTATATGATTGTATATAGTTGTATATGTCCATATATGTTTTATTTATTTTTTAATTATAATTAATAATTTAATTAATTTTTTTTTCATACCTGTTGCAATGATATTGGCTGAATATAATTACAATGTGCCACGTGGGAACATTATAAAATTCAGCAATTTGGTCGGAGCTCGGATAGTTTTTGTTCCGTGCTGCACGAAAAAGAGAAAGAGATCTATCGTTCAGCTCAAGAAGACTAGAGACCAGGAGAATAAACTTTAGTGGAGGGGGTGTCCTAGCATACGGCGGCTATGTAGAGTGCGCCACTTTTACTCCTGAACGGCGCACTACGTAAAGCGCAGTTTTCTATCCCTGTACACCTCAGCCCACCGGCCTAGAAAAAAGATGTATTTGCAAAAAAGACGAGTACTTATATATTAATTGTTTAAAAAATTATTTACGCAATTTTTATTTGTTTTTTTAACCAATAGACAATTAAAAATATATTTTAAATAAATAATTAATAATTTTTAAGTGAACAAGTGGCGAAGGAAATAAATGCATTTGCAAAAAAGACAAGTATTTGTAAAATAATTGTTTTAAATCTATTTTATTGCAATTACATTTGTCCATATAGCTAACAGTCATGTAAAAATGCAAATTAAATTATTAATTTTTTATTTTCTAATGAACAATATAGACTAAACGAAAAAAAGACAATTATTTATGTTATTACTTGTCTTTTTTGCAATTACATCCTTTTCTTTAGCCAATTGTATTCTTAAAAATGATTAATTGTTAATTTTAAATACATTTTTAGATGTCCAAGGGCTAAGAAGACGAATATAATTGCATAAATAATTTTTACAACAATTATTTAACAAGTACTTGTCTTTTTTGCAATTACATCTCTTTCTTTAGCCACTTGTTCATTTAAAAATTATCAATTCATTATTTTAAATGCATTTTTCAATGTCTATTGGCTAGAGAGACTGATGCTATTGATAAAATAATTTTTAAAACAATTACTTTACAAGGGCTTGTCTTTTTTGCAATTACATCTTTTTCTTCAGCCACTTGTTCACTTAAAAATTATTAATTTATATTTTTAAATGCATTTTTGTATGTCCAAGGGCTAAGAAGACGAATATAATTGCATAAATAATTTTTACAAGTATTTCTACGAATACTTGTCTTTTTTGCAATTACATCTTTTTCTTTAGCCATTTGTTGACTTAAAAATTATTAATTTATTACTAAATATACATTTTTTATTGTCTATTTGATATAAAAAACAAATGCAATTGCATAAATAATTTTTAAAACTATTATTTCCCAATTATTTATCTTTTTGCAAATACATCTTTTTTCGTAGCCATTTGTTCACTTAAAAATTATTAATTATTAGTTAATTAATTAAGTTTAGAGAAATAGAGGGCACTCTATTCTAACCAGACATCTATTTGACGTCTATAGGCGTAACATTTTGATGTCATTTAGACGTCCAAAACTGATGTCTGTAATACATCCAACGTCAAAAAAAGACGTCTACCGGACGTCTTAAGCACATTAGATTTCTACCTGGAATAACAGTAAGAATTTTTACCTTATGGTTTCTTTCAATTTCGTATTACAAGTATAATTAAAATGACTATTAGATTTATATGTCACTGATCTTCATGTCAAACTTACTTATTAAATTTGATACGTAAAATTTACGAAGAACGTAATAAATCATCCATAATTATTTTTTTAATTGTCTTAATTGAAATCATTCGAAATATTTATTAAATCTACTTTTTAGCATAATTTGTGATCTCTAAAGATTTAAAAATATGCTATAGTATTAAAAACTAAAATGAAAAATAACACAATAATAAATTTCAACCTGATATTGATTTTTATTTCTTTATTTATTCAATTTTTTTGCAGTTATAATAATATATTTTTTTGTTATCAACGATATTATTCAATTTTTTCTTCCAGCTGTTATGGATTGAATAGATTTTTTGTTTTAACTATTTCAATGCTCTGACCTAAACTTTTTGATTTTATTAGCTTGGAGGTATTCCTTTAATAAATGTCATTAACAAAAAAAAGGATCAAAAAATAAATAAATATTATTTTTAACATTTTCAAAAATTATATCTCAATTTTTTTTAAATTTAATAAATTCTTCTTGTTTTTATTTTTTTTTAAACAAAGCAGACATATTGGTTCTGCATTTATCTCGAATTAAACTCAACAGCACTCGCGGCAACCATCGTTTTTTTACCCCGCGTAGTTTTTTCCTAAATAAAAAATTAAATTTTAAGCCAACATTATTCAATCTCATGTATAGCGAGGTCAAGTATAATTTTTTTTTTTTTATTTTATTTTATTTTTTTCAACAATATTAGATTTAACTACATGTATCGAAAATAAAATTTCTTCGTTGGTTTTTATTGTATCATATTTTTTTTTATATCAAAAAATTAATTAATGACAAAACAAGTTACATTACAAATTGACTACAATTTCGAGTACTTGACTCTTTTTTTTGTACAAAATACTTGTTTTTTGTTTTTTGTTAGATAAATGTATACTGTGTCCTATGTTGCGTTCTCAATGCTATGCTTTATGCCTACATACATGTAGCATTGGAGAAGAAGATAGAACACAGCCTATATATTACAAGTAACCAACATAAGATTCTGATTAAATTATTCTATTTAATAAATTTTAACATAAAAAATTGAAATTAGAAAATAAATAGATATTAATTTCGATTAAAATGAAGTTACAACATAAAAAATTTACAGAAATATTGATTTGAATCAAAATATTCAATCAGTAGAAAATACAGTGATTTTTTTGGAAAATATACTGATAACCTAACTGATGATAAAATTGAATCAGTAGTGCTTGAAAAATAACTTGTATTTTGACTTAGGTTAATAAAAAAAAAAGACATAAATAATAATTTAGCAAGTAAATAAGTTAATATGTAATTCAAAAACATACTGACTGTCAAAAACGAAGTTAGTGCATAGGTGTCATTCATTCTGCTATTAAAAAAAAAAAATTATATTCTCTTCTTCAAAAGATAATTAATAATATTCGAAAATTATTAAAAAGATAAAAAATTAATTGATTTGAATGAGTCAGAGTAAACTTTTTTGAACAAATAATCGATTCAAATAGCAACTCTAAAAAAATGATATGCATTCCGAGCAAAGCCGGGTGAAACAGCTAGTATATTAAACATGTAAAATGTGTTAAATGTTGCGTCCCCAATACAGCTGGCAAGAAGAGAGAATGGAATTGAGTGTATGAGTGAAAAAAGGAATAGACCTGCGCATGTCTTAAAAAAAAATATCACTCATAGTATTGGCCCTATGGTTGACATAACCAGCACCATTGCATTATGTTAGCTGTTGTTTTTCTTTAAAAGTAAAATATATATTGTAATCTTTTATTATCTACTTTTGGTTATTTCAAAATATTCAAAATAAATGTCGACAGATTATTATAAAATATTGTTAATTGATTCAAAGTATTGAGTTTAATATTGATTACAATAAACAGACGTCAACAAGTGTATCTTATTCTGTTGTGGTTAGTCTTCAAAAGTGACAGTGATAATGAACATTTGTTGTAAGTATTAGTAAATAATAATAAAATGTATGAATACATGCATGTATAAATATAATATAATATAATAATATTTCTTAAAAATACTATTGTAATTCAACTTATAAGTATGAGCATGTATACTTGAATAAATTTATATACATATACTAGTTCTATATAGGTATAAATAACATACATATATAACAATTAATAAACAATTGATTGAAAAACATACATAACTACATATCCCCACGGAAATAATCTGTAATATATTATATAAATTTTTATGATTTGTTATCGTAAGATTCGTGGCTTCGTGGTAAAGCACCGGCTCATCACCTGAGCGACTCGGGTTCGAGTCTGGATTGTTGTTGTTTTTTTTTTTTTTTTTTTTTAATTTGCCTATAAAGTAAATTATTGGGAGAAAAATTAAAATAGAGTTTGTAAAACTAATTTATAATTTCTCACAAAAAATCATAAAAAATGTACAAATTATATGTCGAGTTTTTATAAAAAATAGGTTGAAATTGTATAACAAATATTTTATCAATTTTTTACATAGCTTTTTTAAGTTTTTTGCCTCAATTTTACAAAATGATTCATAGTTTACAAAACATCATATAAAAAAATTTCTGCAGTAGTAAGTGTATGCATATAGACAGTAAGTATATGGGGCATTCTGAGTCACTTTAGCTAGTCATCTGCCTGATCCTCATGGATTCAATTAATAATATGTTGAAAAAGCTTCTTTTGGCTTCATATTGAGCCCGAACTTTTTCGGGATTTTCATGACGTATTTGAGTCAGTAAAGTAAGGGATTTTCGATACTAATCGTTGTCTCCAATAAATTCGCCCAAATTGAGATGCATGAAATTTTTTTTATAAAATATGATACTTATCTCAGGTACTATTAAATTTTAACAAAATATTAATGGCAAAATTAAAATTTTTGACTTTTAAAATATTCCAAAAATGAAATTTTCCAGACATGTTTTAATTTTGTTTTTTTTTTTTTTTTTTTCATTAAAAGATAAACTCGACCCCCTTAATTAAAAAAATCAATGTGGTTTGAGGATCTTGTTTTATAAAAAAAATTTCATGCATCTTAATTTGGGCAAATTTATTGAAAATCAATTAATGATATGATTATATTAATTTTTATCAAACTAAATTTCTATCTTTATATATGAAGAAGAGGCATGATATATATATTTTGTTTTAAGTCTGTACTCACGTTCAAAATAATCATTGTATGTTCTATTTTTTAATTTTTACTTCTCTATATTGTTTTTTTGTTCTATTTACTTTCCACATAGAATGCTTACTTGTATCACAAGGGTACATAAGCATTGGTTTGTTAATGGATATTGACTGTTCAGAAATGTATATTTGTTCATCATCGTTCATCATGTACATTTCATCTATTTCAAGAATAATTTTATTTTTTAATAACACAACATTATTTGGTTTTTTTATTGTTAAAATAGCACCCAAGTATTTCAGTTTTTTTATCACTATTATTTATTTTTGTCAAATTTTAATTGTCTAAGTATTTCAATTGTTGGAGGTACGTCCACTAGTTCTTTATCTAAAAAATGACGTTCGTGTAACCGTCGACAAACTTGTTATATTGGTTTATTTCCACTTCTTAAGGCTGAATGTAAATACCAAAGTAGGACGACTCTTTGGGTTCAACGAGGCACCCTTACAATCATGGTTTAGAAAAAAAAGAGCACCTTCTTTTGTCATAAATTTTTATACTTTACTGTCGCGTTTTTAGTTGTATGAGTGTGGGCAGTCTATATTTACGAACACTAATACCACTTTAGCAAGAAAATTCCTGATCGTGAAACGCCGCATGTACTTGGACTTATAAATGGGTGTGTGTGATCATGATACAAGAAATAAACCAAAACAGACAGAGAAAAGAGAACATCGTTGCGAAGTTTACATTTTCTATGTATTGTTCGACAGTTGATGAGCGTCAATTTTTGTATGAATTAATTATTAACTTTACAATTCGTGATAGAAATTGATAATTTTTTTTTTATTATTTTCGTTATTTAAAAAAGTATAAGCTGTAGTAAAATGAAGGTTTTCTGTGAGAGCTTTTTCTCAATAGAAGTGAAAACGTGCCGATGCTCCCTATGCTTGTGTGTTATAAAGCTAAATTCTTGTCAACTTTGACCCTAATTATCTCGGTTGAAACGTGATAGAAAATTACAAAAAAAATTTCATAAAATAAATCTTCATTTCACTTAAAAAATGAGCCTACTTTGATCGAAATCTGTGAGAGGGAATTTTTTTTAAATATTTTGACATTCAGCCTTAATAAACTTTGGATTTTATCTATCTCGCTATCGAATCGGAACGCTGTGATTTCACTCAGAGTACAATTTGTATTTTGTACATCATCTGCTACATGGATTAGACTTTAAACATTTGAAACTTGATTTTTTTTACCATATAATTTTTCACTCAGAGATACAAATATTTTTCGTAATGATTTCGCTTGTGAATTCCAACTGAAAGCTGTTTCTCATGAGCTTAAAATTCTCATATCTAGATGAAACAACATAAAATGTTTATAATATTCTTTATTCAAACACTGTTTCAAAATAACAGGTGCAGCATAAAGAGCCAAAAACCTGAATTGAGTAGCTTTCCATTAACTCACATTTGTTAATGAAGCAGTAGAGCGTTGGAATTCTTCAGGGATTTGATCTTTTAGCTGCATTAAATTAATATAAAAATTATCATGTTGTCCTCGACTAAACTTGGCACTTGCAATATCACCTTTCAACCATATATCAATTCAAAATTTTTCCCTTATTCCCAGACATCCCGGATGCATAATACAAATGAATTGATCATAATTAATGTCAAAGGTGTTGGTCCATGATGGTGAAGAGGATTTTGTTGTTGACGGAATAATGCATCAGTACGTAGTATATCATCAACTGAAAGATATACTGTTCGTTGTTTTACTCTTTTACCAACAACAAGACAACGCTCACAAGCACTTATAGCTCCATGATTTTTTATATTTTCAATCACTGAACGAACTAGTCTATCACATACAAAGGCTTTTAATTTATGTTGAATTTTTCATTTCCAATCATGATAGTTGTCTTTAATAATAAATTGAATTCATCAACAAAACGGTTGAAATAAAATTCAAGGTTTAATGGTTTACCTATACCACAATATAGTGCAATTGGAAATAACCTATAAACATCATCTTGCAAGTAAACTTAACCTAATATTGACCAAAATTATTTGTTGTTTGACTTGTAAGGTGATGATCCATCAATGTTGAAAATTATGTAAATTTTTTTGTCTTGATGTAGCTTCTTGTTAACGGTTTTTTTCAAATGATTCTTTACACCAAAATACACAATTTCAGTATCAGTTTCATCACTAAGACAACGTTCAATATTATATCGTGCTGATTCAGTTAGTAAAAATGTTTTTGAGCATACTGGCAGTTCTGGTACAAAGTTTATTTTCAACGATTTCAAGGGCGTATCTAACTTTGTTTAAGCAATATCAGAATCTAATACCCACTGATGTAATTCATGAATAAAATTTCCATTGTCATTAATCTCGTTATCATGCTCATCATCATCATCATCAGACAATTTATCAAAAATAATAAGATCTTTAAATGCTGGTTGTTGATAACACTGTTGATAATTTTCATATTTCAAGCTTTGTTCATCATCACACTCAATTTGTCTATCTAGACCTACATCTTCATTTTCTATTTCATCTGATGAATTGAAATCAATTGAATTAGACAATAAATTCGGTACTTCATCAGAATTAGTTGTGTCACCAGTGTCTATAATTTTTTTTTTTTTGTTCACTCACTTCACTGTGCAATGCTATTGACGACATTATAACATCTTGTATTTGCTCTGAATTAAGTACATTTTCTAAATTGTTCTACTCTCAATCTATTTAATTCTTTTTTACGATATTCAAAATCATCATCTGAATTCACTATTATTTAAATATATCTGTAATTGAAATATTTTAAATTTTTAATATTTTATATATTTTCAAAAATCATATTTCTAGTTGGGATGGAAAAAAAATTATTTACTTTACCTTAATTGCTTTGATTATAATAAAAACACTAAATTAATGAAATTAAATAATGAACAAATGAAATGTGAAGTAATTACAATCTTGTGTTTCAAAATGTATCTTTAATTTTTATTTAAAACAAGATAATAATAAAGACATTGATTTAATTAAAATTAACAACTAATTGATAAAATGTACATATAATTTTTTTTTTTATTATTAATTTTTATAATTCTTTTATTTTTATTACTTTTTTATATGTTTTTTTTTGTTATTATTTTATTTATCATATTTTATAGTATTTTACTACTGTTGTTGTTATTTTTATATTTATTTTTATTATTATTATTTTTCAATTATTGCAATTTAATTTTATTATTCCTTTTATTTTTCTCAAGCTGTCAAAAAATATATATGACTGAATAAGACGAGATAAATAAAGCGACAAAAAGTCGATTACCAAGAAATTTTCTCGATAATTTTTGGATCATGTATCCTTAGGATGTCCTGAAGACGGCATCAGGTACCCTGATCCAGTCCAGATCCAGACCTTACCAGAAAACATTACCGTCCTAATCCATTTCGGATCCAAATTCTGGATCCGGAATGGATTTGAAATCAGGATATCCTGATCAGGTCCTGATCAGAACCTGACTTGAATTTCTACTCGGGAGGGTCAGCCAGATGACTAGCTAAAATGACTCAAAATGCCTCATATATGTATTGATATATTTATATTATTATAATATAAGTATACATATTCGAATATACATATATAGAGTACAATATAATAATTAAATTTATAAGTTCGTATATACAAAAATATTTCAATAAAAAATACTATGTTAATCTCTATTTAGACCCACCAAATATGAACGCAGAACGTTGTGAAGAAAAAGAAAAATTGTTTTCATCATCACGACTTTCTGAAGATTCTATAAAGAATAAAGATTCCAACAAATTGAATGTTCATCAGAATATTGAAAACGATAATGGTAATATTAATACTTATTCTTTAACACTTGATTCAATATCAATATAAATATAAATATAATAATTAGACTAAAATTTTGGTCATAGGTATGCTTGAAAAACTGGTAAACGAAAGCACTTTCGTACCTCTGCAAAAAAGTGTACCCACCAAAACAACAAAATATAGAGAACGACAGGGAAATCTTGCAAAAAAATCAAGACCATTAAGTACTGAACGTGTACGAAAACATCGTGCTAAGCTTCGTGAAAAAAAATTACAAGAAAATTCTGTAGCCACATTAGTTACATCTTCAAGCACTTTATTAAGTACAGAACGTTTAGAGCAGCATCAAAACCTCAAACAACAATTAATTCAAATCGAATCCACTGCATGTCATCCTGATACATTAATTGTCGGGACTCAAGTTGACCATCATGGTTCGGACAATGAGAATTCACAGACAAATTCTGCAAAAAAATCACGACCATTAAGTACTGAACGTGTACGAAAACATCGTGCTAAGCTACGTGAAAAAAAATTACAGGAAAATTCGGTAGCCACATTAGCTACATGTTCAAGTACCTCATTAAGTACAGAACGTTTAGAGCAACATCGAAACCTTGATGAACAATTCATTCAAAACAAATCCACTACATGTCATCCTGATACATTAATTGTCGGGACTCAAGTTGACCATCATGGTTCGGACAATGAGAATTTACAGCCAAATTCTGCAAAAAAATCACGGCCATTAAGTACTGAACGTGTACGAAAACATCGTGCTAAGCTACGTGAAAAAAAATTACAAGAAAATCCTGTAGCCACATTAGCTACATGTTCAAGCACCTCATTAAGTACAGAACGTTTAGAGCAACATCGAAACCTCAATCAACAATTAATTGAAATCGGATCCACTACATATTATCCTGATACATTAATCGTCAAAGCTGAAGTTTACGATCATAATTCTGGCAATAAGAATTTACAGCCAAATTCTGCAAAAAAATCACGGCCATTAAGTACTGAACGTGTACGAAAACATCGTGCTAAGCTACGTGAAAAAAAATTACAAGAAAATCCTGTAGCCACATTAGCTACATCTTCAAGCACTTTATTAAGTACAGAACGTTTAGAGCAGCATCAAAACCTCAATCAACAATTAATTCAAATCGAATCCACTACATATTATCCTGATACATTAATCGTCAAGGCTGAAGTTTACGATCATGATTCTGGCAATGAGAATTTACAGCCCACTTCTGCAAAAAAATCACGGCCATTAAGTACTGAACGTGTACGAAAACATCGTGCTAAGCTACGTGAAAAAAAATTACAAGAAAATCCGGTAGCCACATTAACTACATCTTCAAGCACTTTATTAAGTACAGAACGTTTAGAGCAGCATCAAAACCTCAATCAACAATTAATTCAAATCGAATCCACTACATATTATCCTGATACATTAATCGTCAAGGCTGAAGTTTACGATCATGATTCTGGCAATGAGAATTTACAGCCCACCTCTGCAAAAAAATCACGGCCATTAAGTACTGAACGTGTACGAAAACATCGTGCTAAGCTACGTGAAAAAAAATTACAAGAAAATCCGGTAGCCACATTAACTACATCTTCAAGCACTTTATTAAGTACAGAACGTTTAGAGCAGCATCAAAACCTCAATCAATTAATTCAAATCGAATCCACTGCATGTCATCCTGATACATTAATTGTCGGGACTCAAGTTGACCATCATGGTTCGGACAATGAGAATTCACAGACAAATTCTGCAAAAAAATCACGGCCATTAAGTACTGAACGTGTACGAAAACATCGTGCTAAGCTACGTGAAAAAAAATTACAAGAAAATCCGGTAGCCACATTAACTACATCTTCAAGCACTTTATTAAGTACAGAACGTTTAGAGCAGCATCAAAACCTCAATCAATTAATTCAAATCGAATCCACTGCATGTCATCCTGATACATTAATTGTCGGGACTCAAGTTGACCATCATGGTTCGGACAATGAGAATTCACAGACAAATTCTGCAAAAAAATCACGACCATTAAGTACTGAACGTGTACGAAAACATCGTGCTAAGTTACGTGAAAAAAAATTGCAGGAAAATTCGGTAGCCACATTAGCTACATGTTCAAGTACCTCATTAAGTACAGAACGTTTAGAGCAACATCGAAACCTTGATGAACAATTTATTCAAAACAAATCCACTACATGTCATCCTGATACATCAATTGTCGAGACTCAAGTTTACTATCATGATTCTGGCAATGAAAGTCTACAGACAAATTCAGCGAAAAAATCAAGACCATTAAGTACTGAACGTGTACGAAAACATCGTGCTAAGTTACGTGAAAAAAAATTACAGGAAAATTCGGTAGCCACATTAGCTACATGTTCAAGTACCTCATTAAGTACAGAACGTTTAGAGCAACATCAAAACCTTGATGAACAATTTATTCAAAACAAATCCACTACATGTCATCCTGATACATCAATTGTCGAGACTCAAGTTTACTATCATGATTCTGGCAATGAAAGTCTACAGACAAATTCAGCGAAAAAATCAAGACCATTAAGTACTGAACGTGTACGAAAACATCGTGCTAAGCTACGTGGAGAAAAAATACAGGAAAATGTAGCTGCATTAGCTACATCTTCAAACACTTTATCAAGTATAGAACGTTTAGAACAACATCAAAACCTTGATGTTCTTAAATATGAACCACCGAACACACGATCTGCAGGAGTTGCCATCTATCATACCGAGAACGATGCATATCACGTTGTTACTCCACTTATTCATATGACAGCAACACAAGCAGACCTATTTACAGGCAGAACGTCTGTCGGTGAATTCTCCATTTTCGAATGTTCACGACAAAATGGACAAACTATTATTATTGTTGCAATGTCTATTTCACCTAATCAAAAACTACGTGAAATTATTCAGTTTATCAAAAGAGCATTATTTCCTTACAGTACTGTAGGTGCAAAATTTATTGGAACAAATGGAGACTCACAACCTATAATTCTGAGTGGAAATTTTAATGTCAATTTTGGTTCAGATCTGTCACAACCGTTATTGAAATTTTTAAAAGACGAATTTGATCTATCAATAAATGACAATCCTAACATTCCAAAAACGAAATATGGAACAACTATAGATGGGATTTTTACACGGTATCTAAACATTTATTCCAGTATAATAAAATGATTTATAAAAATAAAAAAAATTGTACTTATTATTTATTATTTTAAAATTCAAAATAATATGAAAAAATTATATTTTACGAATATTTTTAATTTCTTATATGATTTTCATTATATTTTAGTATATAAATACTACGAGTCAATAATATAAACAGTAATATGAATAACGACCGTACGGTTTTTATTGGTTTATATTAACAGAAAAATCAATAGAATAAAATCATAGTTACATCACTGCACCACCCTAAAAGAAGTTCCATTTTCCGCGCGCGTACAATTCTGAAAGCATGTAATGCACATAAACTGACTTTTTAATCTAAGAAGATTAAAAAAAAAAGGTTTTCTAGTCTTCTTGGTTCGATCAGCATCAGTAACGAGAGTATCTTTTGACCTGATTAGAAATTAGTAAATGTATCTTATTTTTTCATTTATTTTCATTATTTTATTTGATTCGTTAGTTTTTTTTTTTTTCTTTTTTTGATCAAGCTCATAGTTACTCAACCATTATTTGGTTTTTTTTTAATTGTATTATATCACGTGTTTTAGAAAATACTTTAAATAACACTAAAATATTCATCATACGTATAATCAGTGTTGTTGTCTTTTTTGCTTGAAAAATTTTTTGATTTAATTGATAGTTTTTTTCCAGGAATATATTCCAAGATAGGAATAGATATATCCAGAGTGTACGACGTTTATTTCTTTTTAATTTATTCATGTCAGTATTCTAAAAGTTTAGAATTTAAATAAAATTATTATTCTAAATTATTATTCTATATAAATTAAAGTATGAAAATTTTATAATATACTTACATCAACAATACTGTTATCATATTTACAAGCAAAATGTTGAGAAAATATTTTTATTTGATTATTTAGGGAGATATTATCCTGTTTTATTTCTATTCCCACTTAAAAAAATCTCATAGAAACCATGAGAAAGGATCAAATACACATCAAATGCTTATAGATGTTATAATTATTTTACGAGCATTTGATGTGTATTTGATCCTTTTTCGTGGTTTCTATGAGATTTTTTTAAGTGGGATTTCTTCATTGGTAGTCTCCTTTGCGTACGATTGAATTGTTCCATTTTCTGATGCTTCGAGCTTATAAGTGAGTCTATAAGAATAAGAATGGATAAAATTTGGTCAACCGAGTTGACTGCTTGTGACAATCGATATCGCTAATTTCAAATTAAAAAAAAAATATATATATAATATAATAAAAAATAATAATTGAACTTTTTTAAATAAATAATTTATTCATGTTGATTCGTAGAGCAGGCAATAAGTTTTTATACTTATTTGTACAATATATTAACTAATATAATAATAATATATAACTAATAATTTCCATGACAATTTATTAAATATATTAATTTATAATAATATATTAAAAAAAGTTGGAGAAAGAAAAAGGAAGGTTGGAGAAAAGTTGGATATAAGTTTGACAAATTGGTGGAGAAATGGCGGAATAATTTTCAGGTGGAGAAAGGTTGGACAAATGGTGGATATATTTGTCCGCTATTTTCCCAACATGGGTCATTTTCGGAAAAAGGTCGACAAAAGTTGGAGAAAAGTGGACAAAAGGCGAAGAAAGTTTGAAAAAAGGCGAAGAAAAATTTCTACCAGGGTAAACTTTAATGATGGTTATTATTTATTGTTTAAAAAATTAAAGTCGATGAATATTAAAATATCAACAATTGATATTATTAGCAACGCTGAATATCTTGCAATTACGGATCACTGTAAATTCTTACTATATCATCATGAACACAAAGAAAATTGCCGCCAACTTGTCATGCATGGCATTTACAGTCGTTCAACAAATTATAATGTCAATGATTATGATTATTGAAAAATATATAAATAATATTTGCATTTAAAGTAAGTTGATTTTTTTTTTTTATTTTTCAATTGACAATTTCTATTTTCTTTTAATTTTCAACTTTTTTTTTTTCATAAATTCACAACCCCCCGTCGTTTACGTGATGTTAGAGTCAATCTAAAAAGTCAATATTTTTTTTTCATCAATTGAGATTATGTTAGTTTGTCTTATTTATTTATCAACATTGTCTATTTATTTTTTTTTTCAATTTATCCCATTTTTTTTAGACAAATTCTTTTGTTCCTATTTCTCTCTCTCTCTCTTTCAAATATGTTAATGCATGAAGTATATTAATTAATATAATATTTTTGTTATAGATTACCTCAAAAAAAAAAAAATTACTACTTGCAGGATACCATTGAATTTGACATCGCTGAACATTTATTATTATTATTCAACAATTGATTGATTTAATCAACAAATCATTTGCTAATACGATGATAAAGATACTAATATCATGGGATAAATAAAATTAAACAATAAGAGTCTTTTATTTATTTGTTTGAAAAAAAAAACATGTAATTACATAATTTCAATTAATTTTGCTTTAAAAAAATGATTTTTTCTACTTATAGACCTATTATTTATTTATTAATAAATTAGATAATCGTGATTGCAATTTTCGTTTTTAATTAAAATTAAATTTTTCGTTAGAAATTCGCCGTTTCTACACTATTTCTACGCCTTTTCTCCACCTTTTTCCGAAAATCACCCATGGTGGAGAAATAGTGGACAAATTTCTCCGCCATTTGTCCAACCCTTCTCAAATCTTTACCTATCTCCAACCTTTATCCACCTGAAAATTATTCCGTCTTTCCCGAGTGGAAATTTAATCCAGGATATGATCAAAACTTGATCAGGCAACTTACACTTGGATCAAGTTTTGATCAAACAAATTGATCAAGAATAGATCAAAACGTAACGCAAAAATGGATCAAGTCTTGATCAAGTTACTTGGTCAAAGTGTGATCAAAAAATATCATCAAAAATTAAAAAAAAAAAAAAATTATAAACTAAAGGCAATGTCGGAAAATGGTCCCGTGCTGTGAGGCTTAAGAATTATCTTTGATTTTGGCCTTTATACGATTCGTAGTGTTTCTTATAAATATATAAATATATATAAATATATAGTCTTACCAAGTTTATAAGGGACTTTTGGCAAATAAATTTTTTTTTTCTAAGTTTTTTTCTTACCTTAGCATTTATATATACCTTTGCAATTATATACCTTAGCAAGATCTACTAACCATGTATGGGTAATAAAAAATTACCCGCAATTATATTCCTAAGTATTTATATATACCTTAGCAATTATATATACCTTAGCTACATCCTTTTTCTTAACAAAAAATATTGCAGGGTATAAAGCTTGTGAATTATTGTTTAAAGAACAAATAGCTAATGGAGTAGATAGACTTGAAAGAAGACATCTTACGAATATTCATTGCTGGTTAAAATATATTTTCGGATAACAAAAAAATTGAGTTGAAGTAAATACTAAAATAAAATAGTTCCATAAGCCAAAAATCGATATTCCTCAAGTCATGTTATTGCTAATATATTGTATATATATCTGTAAACAGTTTAATTGACTATACTAGAGTATTTATTTGTTTTTGATTTTCATTTCCTTAATATTTTAATAAATTTTGAAAATGGAATTAAAAATATTGTTTATTTTAGTCGTTAACTTTGTATTATTATAATCATAATATTACATTACATAATTATAATATTACATTAATGTTTACTTATTTAATCATTTATATCAACGAGAATTCGACAATTGAGAGCTTCATGCTTGTAGGGTAGAAAATTCGGATGCCATAGGGGGCGTTTCTGAGTTTCATACTTTCATACACTGATTGTTAGTGGGTGCTTTCTTTCATGAACTCAGTGTTCAGAACACTGATGTGATCTCCATCAGCGCACACGTATGCGCAGATGCGCAGAATTACTTATTTTTCAAAAAATGGCTGTGCATTGGCGTCGACAAACACCGACACTTAACATTCGTGTGTTAAATTTCACGTCCAAGAAGACTAGAGACCAGGAGAATAAACTTTAGTGTATTTAATATAAATTGATAATTATTATAAAAACTAAAAAAGTAAGTTAGTATATAAATAAGATTAAGTTAGTAAAATATAAAAAACTGAGCCTTACGTAGTGCGCCGTTCAGGAGTAAAAATGGCGCACTCTACATAGCCGCCGTATTCTAGGATACTAAATGTTACCCCCTCTACTAAAGTTTATTCTCCTGGGTAGCTATTCTTGACTCGATTATCCCACCTACACGGGATAACATGAAAACGCCTGAAAATGATTTAGCCGTTTGATGTAAACCATTGAAAAGGATACAAATTAAGCCGAAATTTCCATGTTTTGCGACAAAAAAGTTATCCCAGTCGCTCGGGATAACTTGCGGATAATCGAGTCAAGAATAGCTACCCTGGTCTCTAGTCTTCTAAATTCGTACGTCATTAATAAATAAGTAAAATAGTTTGAAAAGTGAAATATAGAGGCGCTTTAAATGTATGATACACGACGTATGATACTGGAGATGTATTATACTGTATGATACACTGTATCATACACCGGTATCATACCTACTCTGCACGGTTTTCCGGTAACGTGCGCAATCCGTACCACTTTATTTTACAATGCGCAATCCAAACATACTTATTATTTGAATAATTAAGATTAAAAAAAAAATCATTTATCAGGGTACATCCTTCTTTCTAATAAATGCATCAAAATTTACATAAATGCCTAAGAAAAAAGATAAATTAATAAAAAGGAAATTACTTATTTAATGACCTTAATAATGTTTTAAATTAAGTGTAGAAAATTAGTTATCCAATTACACCTGTCTCTCTATAGCCATTTGATCGTTAAAAATTTATTTTAAATGAATAATTTATAAATTTTGAATGAACTCATGACTAAAAGAATAGATGAAGTTGCAAAAAAAAGTCGACTACTTGCTCAATTATTATTTAAAAAATTGATCAGTCAACTGCATTTTTTTTCTTAGCGCTTCGTTGATTATAAATTGTTTTATAAAAAAAAAACAAATGGTTAAAAAGACAGATACAATTGATTAAACAATTTTTTAAAGAGTACCTGTACCAGTAATTGTCTTTTTTTCATAACTATTTGTTATGTAAAAAATTAGCTTGTCAATTGCATCTGTCTTTCTGGCCATTTGTTAATATTAAATGTATTAAAAGTTACATAAATCAATTTGTTTAATAAACAAATGGTTAGAAAAGATGTATTTCAATAAAAAGCAAATTATTTATGCAATTACGTTATTCGTAGCTATTTGTTTATGTAACAATTATATTCAGGCATTAATTTATTAAAAAAATAAGGTGCAAATAGCTGAAGGAAAAGTATGTAGGTAAAGGAAAAAGATGTACTTAAAAAAATATATATCCCAGCAATAATTGTTTAGTAAATTGTCTTTTTTTGAGTACATTCTTTTCCTTAGCTACATCTCATTCCGCAGCTATTTGTTCATTCAACAATTATATTCAGGCATTAATTTATTAAAAAAAAAAAGTGCAAATAGTTAAAGGAAAAGTATGTAGCTAAAAGAAAAGGATGTACTTAAAAAAAATATATATATACAATGCCTGTAAAGTATTTTTTAAAAAAACAAATAGCTAAAGAAAAAGATAGACTCAAGAAAAATACAATTTATTTTTTCTTTTTACATTAATAAATGCCTTTAAATTATTTTTTCATAAACAAAATAGCTCAAGAAAAAATTTGACAGCAATAATCGTTTAAAAATTTTTTTTTTTTATCTCTTTTTTTAGCTATTTGTTTTAGAAAAAAAATTCGTAGCAATTTGTTTTTTTAAAAAACAAAGAGTAAATTGTCTTTTTTCAAGTCCATCCACTTCCTCAGCTTTTTGTTGATTACAAAATGATTTCAAGAGATTAATTTATCTGAAAAATAAAGAATAAATTGTCTCTTTCTGAGTCCAATTTTTTCTTTAGATATTTGTTTATGAAAAAATGATTCCCAGGCATTTATTTATTTAAAAAATAAAAAATAAATTGTCCTCTTCTGAGTCCATCTCTTTCCATAGCTATGTTTTTATTAAAAAATGATTTACCGTCATTTATTTATTATAAAAAAAGAAATGAATTGTTTTTTCTTTGAGTCCATTCTTTCCTTTAGCTATTTGTATATTAAAAAATAATTTATTTATTTGAAAAAAAATTGTCTTATTCTCGAGTACATTTTTTCTTTAGCTATTTGTTTATTCAAAATAATTTATAAGCATTTATTTATTTAAAAAAATAGAAATAAATTTGAGTCAATTTTATCCTTTAGATATTTGTTTTTTAAAAAATAATTTAAAGGCATTTATCCATTTAAAAAATAAAGAATAAATTGTCTTTTCCTAAGTCCATCTTTTTCTTTAGCTATTTGTTTATTAAAAAATTATTCATTTTATTTAAAAAAATGAAGAGTAATAACGAATCAATTCTATGTTGTTGACAATTTATTATTAATTTTTTAATTATCAATCTTATTATTTTAATTTATTATTTTGTAAAAAAATAAGAAATAATTTAAATGATCATTTTATATATTAATTCATAATAATAAACATTGACTAACATACTTTTTTAACCAAGTTCTATCGCATGGGGCTTCCGTACAATTATTGTATATTGACCATTGACAGTGTTTCGAATCGAAAAAACGTTCAAAATAGCGGCCGAGGTATGTTACAGTATCTTACTGTAAGTGTAAGAAACCTCAAAAATCAACGGCTTACCCAATTATGATTAGAAGTCGATTGAAAAACTGTGAAAAACTATACTAAATTAAAGACATAGAGATTAGAGAGAGTACATAGCCTTAACATCAGCCATCACACACAGTGTCCACAACAAGATTCGGCGTCCCGCACTTTCATTGTGTAGTATTTTTATTTTATTTACATTATAAATTGTCATTTATAATAACTTTTAGCGGATTAATTAATTGTATTGAGTTAATTAAAAGTCAAGACAATGGCAGAGTACCTAGCCTCAATTTTTGGTACTGAAAAAGACAAGTAAGTTAATGTATACAATTTTTAAACAATGCTTATGCTTATGTTCTGTTTATTTATTATTTTTTTTGGTTAACTTTACTAATTGACAAATAATTTTTTAGGGTTAACTGCTCATTTTATTTTAAAATTGGAGCATGTAGACACGGTGATAGATGCTCAAGAATTCATAACAAACCCACTTTCAGTCAAGTAAGTACCTAAAAAATATTTATCCCAATTTATCAAGTATTAATGTTGTACACATTTTTTTAGACATGTCTACTCCAAAATCTCTACGTAAATCCTCAAAATTCGGCAAAAAGTGCTGATGGATCTCACTGTAAGTATTTACAAATAAACATAATAATTATATTTTAATCGATAAGCAACAACACTTTAATTTCAATTTATAAATAAATTAATAATTTTTAGTGGTTGCTAATGTATCTGATGAAGAAATGCAAGAGCATTATGATAATTTCTTTGAAGATGTTTTTGTCGAATGTGAGGATAAATACGGTGAAATTGAAGAAATGAATGTTTGTGATAATCTTGGTGATCATCTTGTTGGTAATGTTTACATTAAATTTCGTCGTGAAGAAGATGCTGAAAAAGCTGTTAATGATTTGAATAATCGATGGTTTGGTGGACGTCCAGTTTATGCTGAACTTTCACCTGTAACAGATTTTAGAGAAGCTTGTTGTCGTCAGTATGAAATGGGGTACGTTTTATTAAAAAAAAACTACAATTTTATTAAACATTTAAATTCATAATTTTTAAACTAGTTTGTTTAAATTAAAAATGTATGTCTTTATAAATTATAAATGATATTTCAGTGAATGTACGAGATCTGGATTTTGCAATTTCATGCATTTGAAGCCAATTTCACGTGAATTACGACGTTATTTGTATAGTCGTAAAAAGGGTGCAAAATGTGGTGTCGGTGGTGGACGTTCATCCCGATCACGTTCAAGATCTCGTAATCGTGAACGTGAACGCAAACGTAAATCTAGATCACGTGAACGACGATCAAGATCCAAAGAAAGACGCAAGAATGGTAGAGATGACAAAGGACGAGATGGACGTTCTGGAAGATATTAATAATAATAAATTAAATAATAAAATTAAACTAAAATCACTTTAACATTATTAAACATCCTTGTGAATCTTAAAATATATTTACAACTGTCAATATTAATTTTTGTAAAATTATTATGTGCATGAGTATTGAAATTGTATTTTCAATAATTAAGATTTAAATTTGTAATCGTTGATCATAAACAAAAAAAAAATACAAGCTATTCATGAATTAAAAATAGTTTTTTTTTTAAAATAAAAATTTACTGTCAAACAGTTAATTATAAGTGCATATTTTTATTTTCTTCTTTTCTTTTTTAATTTTTATATACAAGATGCGATTTTTATTTTACAACTCTCGATAAGAGAAATCAAGCAAATTCTTTACTATTTGAACTTGATTTGAATAATTAAATTTAACACTATTAACAATTAAAATTATAATATTTTAGTCAATTTAAACTTAAAAAACTATAACATCATAATAAAATGAATTAATATTGTCGAACATGACAATACGTAAAAAAAGAAAGCATAAAGTTACTGTTTACAAGCAGGGTGCGTTTCAGATATAAATCTAGAACCAGAAGATCTAGCTCCAGTAAAAGAGGTAGATTTTTATGGGACCCAAGAAAACTAGCATCACCTGGAGTGACCTGGACCTGGAGCTATCAAATTCCGATGATCACATCCCAGAGGTCGCAGTCCAGCTTTATTTTCTGTGTGGCCTTCAAGGATTCAACAGCCTTCAAAGACATTATTAACGTCATTACCAACAGATGATAAAATTGACAAAAAATTCGAAAAAAATTTTTATATAAAAAAAAAAAAATAAACACAAACAAAACACTACTATTCTAAGAACATGAAAAACATGAGAGAGTAACAAAGAAAAATACATACCTATTACCTATCCATGAGTTCAGTGGAGTTCAGTGTGATCAGTAAATATTTTGAGTTTCAAAAGACATGGCAAACCATGTGGTGTGGCAATAAAATAACAAAAGTGAAAACTATTTTCAACGTTTTAGTGTTTTTGTTTTAATGATATTATTAACAGTACAATAATTATTATATTGTTTTTTTCTTTTTTTTTTTTTTTTTGTCATTAAACCAAAAATGGATACATTAATTGTTGTACCATTGAAAAGACCAATTGAAGATGATTTAATAAAACCATCACTGACAACTTTATTTCATTCTAAATTTACATCAGATTATCATGAAAAAAATTATGCAAATCTTATTGAAGAATTTTTAAATTTAAGAACTGAAGCTATTTGGGGAGCATTTGATAAACATGAAAATTCTTTGGAAAAATTATACAGGTATGAATACAATAGATAAGGATAAAAATGTATCAATGTTTTTTTTTTTTTTTTTTTTGGTTATTTTTTTTTTAGATATTATGATCAACTATGTTCTCTTGAAGAAAAAATACCAACTTCTAATTACCAAATTCCATTCAAATGGAAAGATGCATTTGATAGAAAACTAATTAGCAATAAGCAGAGTAAGTGGTTAATAAACTCCATCTATAAATTTCAAATGACCCTTAAACTTTTTGTCATCAAGGACTATAAATTTTAAAAAAATATATTTTTAATCATTATTAGACTTAATTGAAATACAACTTGATGTCATTGTTCATTAATAAATTATAAGATTATTCGGATTTGTCAATTTACCATATAAACCATCTTTAAATCTTGATTTAACATTGAATAGCATGAGTTTAACACAATTGATTTTTTAACAGATATCAGTTCAATAACATTTGAAAAAGTCTGTATTTTATTCAACATTGGAGCATTACAAAGTATTGTGGCAGCAAATCAATCACTTGATGACAAAGGTCTACGACTTGCTGCAAAATTACTTCAGGTAAAAACCAAAGTGTACAATTTATTATTTATTTTAATTTTTTATTTATTTTTAAAAATAATTTATTTTATAAAATTTTTACACTTTTGTTTTTTCAGCAATCAGCTGGAGTTTTTAATTATTTAAAACAATTTATCGCATCGTTACACCAAGATATAACACTTGATTTAAGTCAAGAAGTGTTGACTGGTTTATCATCATTGATGTTATCACAAGCTGAAGAAGTATTTATAGAAAAAGCTATTCAAGATTCAATGAAAAGCCAATTAATTTCTAAATTATCTACACATACTGAAGAGTTATATAAAGAAACATCAATAATTTTTAAATCAAATGCATTCACTTCATTAACACGTACAAAACAATGGATTCCAATAATAAATTCCAAACGATTAGGATATCAAGGTCTTGCTCAGTTTTATGAATCAAGAGAATGCAAAAATAATAAAGAATTTGGTAAGGAAATATCACGTCTTGATTATGCTGTTAAATTATTTAAAGATGCTCAATATCAATTTAATAAATCAGATATTTTAAGAGAATGGTATGACAAAGCTGAAAAAAGATTAAAAGAAGTTCAAAAAGATAATTATTATATATACAATGAAATAATTCCAGATATTAAAAATCTTTCAAAAATTGGTCAAGCTCAAATTGCAAAATTACAATTTCCAATAGGTCAAATGAGTTTAAATTTTGATGACATATTTAAAGATATATTACCAATTAAAGTTCAACAAGCTTTATTGGATTTTGAAAATCTTCGTAAAAATTTAATTGATTCAGAATTATCAAGAATTAAAGAAAAAACACAAATACTTGATACAATTTTAGAAAATTTAAATCTTCCACATGCAATTGAGGAACCAAAATCACAATCAGTTTATCAATTACTTCGTGAAAAATCAATTTCAATAAAACAATCTGGTGGTATTGAAGCATTGGAAAATATATTAAAACAATTACCTGATTTAGCTAAAAAAAATCAAGATATAATTGATACATGTGTAGAAATGTTAATAAATGAACAAGATATAGATGATGAATTACGAATTAAATACAAAGATAAATGGACAAGAACAACAAGTGATAAATTAACTGTTAAATTACGTACAAATGTAAGAGTATATCAAGATACAATTAATCATGCTCATGAAGCTGATGAAATACTTGAACAATTATATGAAGAAAATAAAGAGTGTTTAAATATTTTCAGCATAGAAGAAGAAAAATTGATGAAAAAATTGTCATCAAGTACTGGTGTTAAAGTAAGCTGGACTATTATTCAACTTAAAAAATTAATGAAAGATGTTGATGATTTACGAGTTGAACGTGATTTAATTGAAAATAATTTAAAATCAGCATTAATTGATATGAAATCAACATATTTAATAGAACTTGTTAAAAATAGTGCAGTTGATGAATTTAATTTATCTGTTGAAGATATCAAAAAAATGTATGGTTCATTGATTGATCAAGTTCAAGATAATTTAGTTAAACAAGATACATATGTTACAAAAATTCAATCAGTTTATGATTCATTTAAAAAAGAAAAATCAGAAAAAGGTGATGTTGAAGAGATAATCAAAAAATTTGTTAAAGCATTTGATGCTTATATGATACTTGATAATCATTTAAACGAAGGACTGAATTTTTATAATGAATTATATCAAATTTTATTAAAATTAAAAAATAAAATATGTAAATATTGCAAATCAAGAAACTCGGAAAATGAAAAATTAATTAACGATTTTGATGCTAATGAAACAATGGCTTGTAAAGTAACACGTACAGAATTTAGTTCAAGTTCTTCATCACCAACTGAAACAAATTCACAAGCCAACCAAGAAAAATCACCAATTATGCCAAAAAATTATAAATACTGTACTTTTCCTCGCAGTGGAAAATACTAAACAAATATTATTATAAATGTATAAAATTTAAAATCAAATTTAATTATATATTCAAATTAATTTGAATTAATTTAATTTATCTGATTTTTTTTTCAATGAAAAATATATAATACACGGAAAACAAACATAAATAAATAAAGTTGTCGTCATTCTTATGACGTAGAAAAGTGCGTGATATGATTCATGTTCATGATATATTTTTATTTTATCTTTTTTTTTTTTTTTCACAAATAACAACAAAAGATAGTTACATATATGACTCATATAACTTGCAGTTTTCAGAACATATGTATATATACATTATTTGTAATTTTTTTCATTGGTGAGGGTCGAGCACAAAGTGGTGTTTTTACTCAATTTAATATTCACTCATACTTATTTCACCTGAAACTTTATGACTCACATGGTTTGAAAAAAAATCAATATATATATATTGAATGATAAAAAAAAAAAAAAAAAAAATGTACTCCAATTTATTTAAAAAATTAATATTTTTATGAGACTGTTGGTATATTTGTGTAGACATAAGTGGTTCTGTTATCTCAAATAAAACCGTGATTTTTGTTAAAAAAAAATAAATAAATATCTTATCAGTTTGACATAAATAACGATAATGACTAAAATATCATAATAAAAATCACATTGATAAACTGTAACGAATAATCATTCTGAAAGAATGGTTTAAAAAATAATAAACTTAATAAAATTGATTTATTTCAAATGTTATAATATAATTGTATATTGTAAATAAGATATTTAATTATTTTTTTAAGTATTATTGTGCTCATGTTGCGCTTTCTTAATCGTAAAATTCGCATTGAGTTTAATTTCTCAAAAATAAACAATATACTTGTAATCACATATAAAAAAAAATAATAATAATGAAATGAAAAAAAATGTAAATTGATTCAACGAGTCACATGAAATCGTTGTGCGTCCTAATTCGGCCATAAACCATGGTATTACTTCGATGCACTAATGAAAAACAATCACTTAAATATACTTGTATACTTTTTGTCTTTATAATCTTGTTTTTTTATTATTATTATTATTATTATTATTTCTCAGTTAACCGCAAGTAAAATTAAGTAACAAATAAGAGAAAACTTTATTTCAATTCGCGGGAAAATCATAAAATAAATAACAAAATAAAAAAATTGATAAAAAAATGTGCAACTTTTTATCTATATATATAAGAAAAATGTTACTTTCAATGTTTAAATATTTCCATATTTAAATTTACTTTTTCATTTTAATTTTAAATATATTAATTTAAATTTTATTCATTTTCATACATTTTTTAAATTTATTATTATATATTTTTACTTTTATTTACTCAAACAATTTCAAGGACATTTTATTCTAGCTAAATAAAGTAAATTTCCCAAAAATTATATTATTTTTTACTCTGATTTTTTTTTTAGATAAAAAAATATGATAAAATTCTTTTAAAAAAATACAAGATTACAAGAATACTTATATTAAAATTTATTCAAAAGATAGAATAATAAAGAAAATAACTTGAAAAATTCAAGGATAATTTTAGAGTATTTTTTTGTCAGTGAATTTTCACTTTTGCCAAATAAAAATTTTCTGGAGGCATTGTGAGTGGGCTGAGTCATTTTTACCTGCGACGAGACAGGAAAAAAAAATAATGATGAAAAAATAAAATAAAAAGATAGACAGACAAATATAGATTCAGTTGGTTAGAGGTAGACAGCATAGACAATATACAACACCTGGTCCTGTTGAAGACGCGCAGGCGTCCCCTGTGAATAATACTTATATACTTGCTTGTATATTTATATTATTATTTTATATTTTTTTTTATTTGCAAATGAAGGATAATACGAAGCCGACAGATTCAGCCCGGAAAGTCTATTCTACATTCAATCGTTGATATACACATTGAATCATCAAACACCAACACACATGACAGTAAAAATCCTGATGTGAGCAAAACTGAGTAAAATCCAAACCAAATGAAACTCAGCTGAGTATCATATTTGATTTCAGTTTTCAGTTCAGTAGTGCTCAGTAAACGCGTGGTCGTTGCACAGTAAGGACGTTAAATTATACAACAAAATTATTGTTTTTAAATTTAAATAAAATTTTAATTAATTAAATAAATAATATTGCGATTTTGATTTAAATATACTGGTATTTTATAAAATTAAAATAAAAAAACAATAATTAAGTGTTTTTAATTGTGAATGTCAGGTTTTATATAAAAATAAAAAAAAAATATTCAACAAGGTCAGAGGATCAATACACAAAGGTTCCACGTGGGTCAAGGTCAAAGAAAAATTTATCTGCGACTCAATTTTTTCAAAATAAAAAAAAAAAAAATTCCAAATAACAATAAATGTTTTTTAATTATTAATTTAAAATTTATTTGTGGAAAAAAATAAATAAATAAATAAACAAAACAAAAATGCCAGCTGATTCAGAACTGAGTAATATTTTAAATCGTCGTCAAAAAATTAATGAAGAACTTGAAGAAGGCAAAGAGGTCAAAAAATCATACAAATTTATCAATGTTTATACAGAATTTCATGAATTTTCAAGACGAGAAATTAAACAGTATGAACAAACTTTCAACAGGTGAGTTATTGCTATGATAATTATTTTTTTTTATTATTTACAATTCTGATTTTATAGCTTATTAATTTTTTTTTAATTAGTTTTTAACGTTTTGTATTAATAACTTGAATATTTTTATTACAAAAATATATTTTTTTTTTAAAATTTTTATTTCTATTTATATTTATCAGTTTGGTTTTTTTTTTCTTATCAATTTGTAACTACGATAAATATATTTTTCAACGTAGACAATAATTATTAGTAATATTTTTCTTGTCACTTATGTATAAATATATAACTATAATTATTTAAAAAAAAAAAAAAATAGTGAAATTAACTACAATGAGTTAATGTCTGTATAAAAATGATGACAGGAAGGTGTCACACGACATTTTTTCACTTACTTTCTCTTGAATAACATAAAAAAATTAATATAAAAAAAATTATTATAATCAAAAACATATATTTATAAAAAGCCCTCTTTTGATTTCACTTAAATGAAACTAATATGCCATTCAATAAATCAACAAAAAAACAAGTTTTTATATGTAAAATTTTTTTATAAATTTATAATAATAAAATTGATAAAAAAAATATTTATTATAAAAATTTATAAACCACTGTAAAAAAATTTTTTTTTGTGTTTATATTTTTATAAATTTTGTTGATAGATACTTGTCAGCACTTGAAAGATATTTATTTATCTTTAATATTATTAACAAATATAATTTTTATAAAATAAACAATCCAAGATTCTAATAAATTCAATAAATATTTAAATAAAAGAATAATTATTCTTATCATTAATAATTTTAATAATACTGTTATTAATATTCAGTACAAAGTATAAATATTAAACACAACTATTTTTAATTTTATAATAATAATAATAATAATAATGAATAATAAAAATAGTAATAATTAAATTTTATACTGAGCTAAATTTTCATAGGGTCATTGGCTGCAAAAATTCCAAAAATAAATTTTCATATTTAGATTTTCACTTTATAAATTAACGTAATTAAATTAATATTTTCATCAAAAATATATAAATTTATTTTATATTTTTGTTTGAATATAGTTTGTATTTTAAATTTTATTTTTACAAATTTACAACAGTTGGATGTACCTGTATTTCTGGGAAACACCTGGACGATATTGGCTGTTGGAATTTTTTTTTTTTCATTTAGCTACTTGTGCGTTTAGAGAATTATATACTGAAAAGAAACACGAGTACGTCCCTGGACCTATCATATACCTGCATGACTACCATCATATTATTTTCATATGGTTATAGTCCCCATAGGTGGTATAAATAAATTAAATATTCATACAGGTTACTATAATATGTTTTTATCCACCCACTATTTGCATATATATATTTTTCGATGACGAAAATAACAAGCCACAACTAAAAATTTTGTTTAATAATTAAATAAGACAGCTTTTACTTAACACCATAATTATTTTTTATAATAAATTTATTATCCTATTAAAATCATCTTTATATAGATATGTTTTTAAATAACTAATTATTTATATATCTTAAAATTACATCGTAAATTTATTTATCAAGAGTTTAATAGTTTTTGGAAACAAGTTTTTTTTTTAAATTTAAAATAGTTATATAACTATTATGTCTAATGTGACTAATACATACACTAATAATATTAAAACTTTGTTTTAAAAAATAAATTATTTAACCTTTTCTTTCAACATCATTATTATCGTCAACCATATGATGATCAAATTGTAATGTTATACATATAATTAGGTCGTTTCCCGTTGAATAAAATTGGCCCAATTTATACTATATCAAATCAGTTATAATGTTATTGACCATTATTATTTTCAACTGTAGTTTATTAATTTTATTAATATTATTGAAGGACACAAATAATATTATACAAGTATTTTTATATCATTGTTTTTAATAAACATAATTATTACATATTTTTATCTGCAAATAAATGATTATATATTTGTAGAATTTTCTTTTAATAAAATAAGTGAAAATTCATTTTTTTAAAACACTGTTGGTATTTTAATTTTTAATTTATCAATGACATGTGTTTGTCATTTATTAATAATAATAATATGAATTTTACAATTGAACCCTTGCTGTTGGTTTGCCGTTAGTCTGATCATCGTGATATTGAGTTGTATGATCAGAATATTAATAATATTCGAACAGTCATCTTACAATTTATGCCAACAATAATTTCACTCAATTCAACACCGTTATATGTTTATTAGTAAAAAAATTATAATAAAAAATTCAAGTGGAAAATTGAGTATTTATTTATAGTGATTTTATATAAATTACAAGTATAACTATATAAAAAATTAGAAATATAGTTTAGTTTAAAAAAAAAAATGAGTAAAATAAAACTACCTCCACAAAGAAAATACCCCACGTAATTTTTTACTAAAAATTTTAATGTTTGAAATTAAAACTACTTGAAGATCTAAATTTATTTATATTACCATTTTCATGTATATTCAAATAAAAAATATTCAAATAAAAAATATTTATGTATATAAATACCCGAAAAGGCATTTAAAAATAACCACAAGCATATTCGTAGCATCTTGCATATCATATGCAATTTTTTATATTTTTATTTATAAATTGTAATTATAAAAAAATAGTTTAAATAGTCACTTTATATGTCGAATATGTATAAATTTAATAATTAAATTAATTATATAACAATATTAAAAAATTATTTATAAAAAATTTTGTAGACTTAGATTTAAGCAATATTTTCGATGTTAATGTTTGATAATTATTGATCAATAAATAAATAAAGTTGTTACATTTCACAGCTTTGAAGCAAGGTCAACCCACGTGTATATAAAAAACAATACAACAATAAATATATAAATAACAATAATTGTCAAAGTTGATAAACCATTTGAATACAATAGTTTTTAATTTTTTGTTATTTTAAATAAAAAATATATAATTATAATAATTCATTTTTAAATTTAAGTTAAATTTGTGAACACTGACTAAATATATTGTCAGGATGTATTTTTATCGTAAACATTTTCATGTTTATAATCTTTTAAAAAAAACGGAAACAAACACATTATGATTAACGAAATATACTTATACATATATTCTTACTGTTTATATAAAAAAAAAGAAAGAGTAAATGTGTATTTGCAAGTTCCCTTTCTATTCGTTTTTTATAAATGGATTTTCAATTAGCTGAAAATTACTATTTCATGTTGCCTAATTTTATATATAAATTATTTATTATCAACATTAAATAATTATTTATTATTTTCATACAAAATTTGTGTTATTTATTTTAATGATTTCAAAGAAAAATTATTTAAAGGATAGAATTTATATTTATTATTATAAATAATTCACTGTAAAAGAAAAAAATAATTGCCAAAATTGCCAAGTTAAAAGGAGATAATTTTTTTTTCTTTTTTTTTAAATAATAGAATGTCATTTTATGACTTGTTTATGCTTCATATATTTTACCCTTGTATTGAGTCAAAAGAAAAAAAAAAATTATAGCCAAAAAATTGTTATGTGTTTTTTGAGAATTCAACTAAACTTAAGTACTAATTTAGCATGGTCATAAGCCTAATAATAATAATTTAAAGTAAAAAAATATTACCATGTTAATAAAAATTAAAAAAATTGTACCACGAAAATAAACATTACTTTTGAATTAAATTTTATGATGCACACAAAATTATAATTTTTACAATATTTATTGTGTTTATATTTTTAAACAGATTTTAAATATTTTTAATATATATATATACATATATAAATTATGTATTAATATTTATTTAAAAAATATTTATCCTTCAGTTTTTATATTTAAATTTACTGTTATTTATTTTGGTTCAAAGTTTAAAACGTCATTTTATCTTTGTATTCATATAACGTCACATGCAAATCTTTTTATCACATCTCTCTTATTACATTCTGGAAATTGTTTGCGACTCGATGCAGCCAATTGAGAAAAATATAATTTTTTTAAAAAGATTTACATTTATTTAATTACATATCTGGATTTCTTTTATATACTATTTATTTATCATCATAATTCCACATTTACTAAAAAATAGAAATTCAATTATTTTATAAAAAATATAAAACAATAATATACCTATATTTTATTGAATTTTAAAAATACATTTTACAATATTTTTTTGTTTAATATTTTAAATTAAATTTTATACATTGTAATAATAATAGTTATTTTTTTTTATTCCTACAATTACCAATATTGTTTGTCGAAATTATTGAAATTCAATAAAACATCCTCTTTAAAAAATAGCTCAATAATGAAAGTGTTGGGTAATTCAATATTTTATATTTTATACATGCATCTACTGTTTTGTTTTTTTTTTATAATTCAATTGTTTATTTATTTATCCTTTGTTGAGAAATAATTTCAGTTGTGTATGTGATTTGATTAACTTTAATAAGAAGGGTCCAATTATCCAATAAATCCATAATTTATTGGATAAAAATTTAGTTATATAAGTAATAATAATAATTATTTCTTATATTAATTATTTATTTTTTTTATCTACTGGTTGTGCTACCTTAAAGCCAAGATAGCACAACTTTTTTGTTTATCAACATAGAGAAAAGCTGTTAGGACCATAATTTTGTGCAAATTATGTGTAATCTAGTGTGTAAATTTCAAATCAATCGGATAATAATTATTTCTATATTAATTATTTATTTTTTTTATCTACTGGTTGTGCTACCTTAACGCCAAGATAGCACAACTTTTTTGTTTATGAACGTACGTGAAGGCTGTTGAGGCCATAATTTTGTGCAAATTATGTGTAATCTAGTGTGTAAATTTCAAATCAATCGGATAATAATTATTTCTTATATTAATTATTTATTTTTTTTATCTACTGGTTGTGCTACCTTAAAGCCAAGATAGCACAACTTTTTTGTTTATCAACATAGAGAAAAGCTGTTAGGACCATAATTTTGTGCAAATTATGTGTAATCTAGTGTGTAAATTTCAAATCAATCGGATAATAATTATTTCTTATATTAATTATTTATTTTTTTTATCTACTGGTTGTGCTACCTTAACGCCAAGATAGCACAACTTTTTTGTTTATCAACGTACGTGAAGGCTGTTGAGGCCATAATTTTGTGCAAATTATGTGTAATCTAGTGTGTAAATTTCAAATCAATCGGATAATAATTATTTCTTATATTAATTATTTATTTTTTTTATCTACTGGTTGTGCTACCTTAAAGCCAAGATAGCACAACTTTTTTGTTTATCAACATAGAGAAAAGCTGTTAGGACCATAATTTTGTGCAAATTATGTGTAATCTAGTGTGTAAATTTCAAATCAATCGGATAATAATTATTTCCTATATTAATTATTTATTTTTTTTATCTACTGGTTGTGCTACCTTAACGCCAAGATAGCACAACTTTTTTGTTTATGAACGTACGTGAAGGCTGTTGAGGCCATAATTTTGTGCAAATTATGTGTAATCTAGTGTGTAAATTTCAAATCAATCGGATAATAATTATTTCTTATATTAATTATTTATTTTTTTTATCTACTGGTTGTGCTACCTTAAAGCCAAGATAGCACAACTTTTTTGTTTATCAACATAGAGAAAAGCTGTTAGGACCATAATTTTGTGCAAATTATGTGTAATCTAGTGTGTAAATTTCAAATCAATCGGATAATAATTATTTCCTATATTAATTATTTATTTTTTTTATCTACTGGTTGTGCTACCTTAACGCCAAGATAGCACAACTTTTTTGTTTATGAACGTACGTGAAGGCTGTTGAGGCCATAATTTTGTGCAAATTATGTGTAATCTAGTGTGTAAATTTCAAATCAATCGGATAATAATTATTTCTTATATTAATTATTTATTTTTTTTATCTACTGGTTGTGCTACCTTAAAGCCAAGATAGCACAACTTTTTTGTTTATCAACATAGAGAAAAGCTGTTAGGACCATAATTTTGTGCAAATTATGTGTAATCTAGTGTGTAAATTTCAAATCAATCGGATAATAATTATTTCTTATATTAATTATTTATTTTTTTTATCTACTGGTTGTGCTACCTTAACGCCAAGATAGCACAACTTTTTTGTTTATCAACGTACGTGAAGGCTGTTGAGGCCATAATTTTGTGCAAATTATGTGTAATCTAGTGTGTAAATTTCAAATCAATCGGATAATAATTATTTCTTATATTAATTATTTATTTTTTTTATCTACTGGTTGTGCTACCTTAAAGCCAAGATAGCACAACTTTTTTGTTTATCAACATAGAGAAAAGCTGTTAGGACCATAATTTTGTGCAAATTATGTGTAATCTAGTGTGTAAATTTCAAATCAATCGGATAATAATTATTTCCTATATTAATTATTTATTTTTTTTATCTACTGGTTGTGCTACCTTAACGCCAAGATAGCACAACTTTTTTGTTTATGAACGTACGTGAAGGCTGTTGAGGCCATAATTTTGTGCAAATTATGTGTAATCTAGTGTGTAAATTTCAAATCAATCGGATAATAATTATTTCTTATATTAATTATTTATTTTTTTTATCTACTGGTTGTGCTACCTTAAAGCCAAGATAGCACAACTTTTTTGTTTATCAACATAGAGAAAAGCTGTTAGGACCATAATTTTGTGCAAATTATGTGTAATCTAGTGTGTAAATTTCAAATCAATCGGATAATAATTATTTCCTATATTAATTATTTATTTTTTTTATCTACTGGTTGTGCTACCTTAACGCCAAGATAGCACAACTTTTTTGTTTATGAACGTACGTGAAGGCTGTTGAGGCCATAATTTTGTGCAAATTATGTGTAATCTAGTGTGTAAATTTCAAATCAATCGGATAATAATTATTTCTTATATTAATTATTTATTTTTTTTATCTACTGGTTGTGCTACCTTAAAGCCAAGATAGCACAACTTTTTTGTTTATCAACATAGAGAAAAGCTGTTAGGACCATAATTTTGTGCAAATTATGTGTAATCTAGTGTGTAAATTTCAAATCAATCGGATAATAATTATTTCTTATATTAATTATTTATTTTTTTTATCTACTGGTTGTGCTACCTTAACGCCAAGATAGCACAACTTTTTTGTTTATCAACGTACGTGAAGGCTGTTGAGGCCATAATTTTGTGCAAATTATGTGTAATCTAGTGTGTAAATTTCAAATCAATCGGATAATAATTATTTCTTATATTAATTATTTATTTTTTTTATCTACTGGTTGTGCTACCTTAAAGCCAAGATAGCACAACTTTTTTGTTTATCAACATAGAGAAAAGCTGTTAGGACCATAATTTTGTGCAAATTATGTGTAATCTAGTGTGTAAATTTCAAATCAATCGGATAATAATTATTTCTTATATTAATTATTTATTTTTTTTATCTACTGGTTGTGCTACCTTAAAGCCAAGATAGCACAACTTTTTTGTTTATCAACGTACGTGAAGGCTGTTAAGGCCATAATTTTGTGCAAATTATGTGTAATCTAGTGTGTAAATTTCAAATCAATATAAAAGTGTGTAAATTTCAACTCAATCGGATAATAATTATTTCTTATATTAATATATAAAAGAAATAATTATTATCCGATTGATTTGAAATTTACACACTAGATTACACATAATTTGCACAAAATTATGGTCCTAACAGCTTTTCTCTATGTTGATAAACAAAAAAGTTGTGCTATCTTGGGTTTAAGGTAGCACAACCAGTAGATAAAAAAAATAAATAATTAATATAAGAAATAATTATTATCCAATTGATTTGAAATTTACACACTAGATTACACATAATTTGCACAAAATTATGGCCTCAACAGCTTTTCTCTATGTTGATAAACAAAAAAGTTGTGCTATCTTGGGTTTAAGCTAGCACAACTATTAATTAAAAAAAATATATAAGTGCACAAAAATTAATAATTTCGCACATAATTTGCACATAATTTACACAAAATTCCTCTTATAGTAACAAGTGATTGTGCCATAAAGGTTGTGCTAACTTTCTAGACCTAATTATTTTATAAAAAATATAAAACAATAATATACCTATATTTTATTGAATTTTAAAAATACATTTTACAATATTTTTTTGTTTAATATTTTAAATTAAATTTTATACATTGTAATAATAATAGTTATTTTTTTTTATTCCTACAATTACCAATATTGTTTGTCGAAATTATTGAAATTCAATAAAACATCCTCTTTAAAAAATAGCTCAATAATGAAAGTGTTGGGTAATTCAATATTTTATATTTTATACATGCATCTACTGTTTTGTTTTTTTTTTATAATTCAATTGTTTATTTATTTATCCTTTGTTGAGAAATAATTTCAGTTGTGTATGTGATTTGATTAACTTTAATAAGAAGGGTCCAATTATCCAATAAATCCATAATTTATTGGATAAAAATTTAGTTATATAAGTAATAATAATTAGTCGTGAGTGAAGTATATATATCAAAAAAAATTATTTATAAATATAATAAAATAATTAATAATTATCTTTTATATATAAATACAATTTTTTTTTTTTTGTAACTTTTACTTTCAATTTCATTCACAAGTCTTGAGAAAAATTCCCAGTAGCTATTACTGTTACGTTTAGCTTATTTTAAATCTATATAAACCGTCTATTAAATATTTCTCTATTTTTATACATCGCAATTTGTAAGAAAAAAATAATATCAATTTCTTCTATAAGTTGGAAATGATTTCACTTACCTTGACCGTATTCATTGAGACGTTATTCCATTCTGTAAAATCAATTGTTTAATATAAAATATACACAATGAGTCTTTGCTATTCTGTCACATTTATATTACAAGGAGAAGATAAAGTCAATTGAACCGAAAAAATCTTTCATTAAACTATTTTTAAAATTATAAAGTAACAAAAAAAACTTGTCTATTTCATAGATGAATGTTTGATATAAAATAAAGTAGTCAATAATAATATAGTATTTTGTAATTAGCATTTCATGCAACATGTATTTTGTAGTTAATTTCTCACGCAGGTATATCAAGTATAAATTTATAAAATATAAAATAAAAATTCCCTCTTAGTCCAAGGTTTTATATCGAGTGAAATAATTTTTATTTAAAAATATTTTTCTACTGATCATGATTGACATTTATCAACCTTTTATAGGCTTCATAAAAGAAAAAAAATTATGTAAAAAGAAAAAAAAAAAAAATTTAAACAAAAATTCCAAGACCAAACTTGTCATAAAAATTATAATTATTGGTATTCAATTATTTATAAAAATGAACTATTACACAATATAATAATACTCTTACACAGTTAACATATCATAAATTGCATGTGAATATAAAATATATTTTATTTACAACATAAAAATAAAAAAAATAAAAAAATACTGTCATTAAATTCTTGATGGATTTTATGTCACTTCTTGAATTACTCTTGTTCATTTACATAAACTGTAAATTAGAAAACATAAAACTTGATTTTTAACTGATGAAACTGGTATTATAACTGCAAGTATATAACAATCTCGTAAATGTTTATAACGCTATTTAGATAATTTAATCTTAACAAGTGCTAATGTTGCTATTAAAATTAAAAACTGATGATTAAGTTATTATTATTTTTAAAATTTTTAATTTAATTTTGTTAATTATAAATTATAAATCATGTAAACACGTCATTTATTAATAATATTAGTCATGTATAGTCTGAAAAATTTAAACTTAAATCAGTTGAATGTCCAGATATGTGTAGAATATATCCAAACTTTTTGTGCGACAACCGTAAATTCACGTCATTATCATGTATAACAATGATTCTTGCGAGCAAAAAAAATACTACATTCTAAAGATTAAAAAAAATATTCAATTCAAAGGTTGGAATTTTTAAAAATAATTTCCATGAAAAAAATTAAATGTATGTTTCACCTTTGTTTAGAATTTTTTATTATTATTTATTTTTTTAATTTTAAAATAAAAAAATGTTATTTTTCTTTTTGTATTTATATTTAGCTCAAAAGGAAATTGACTAATTTTAAATGGAAAAAAAAATTTTTTATACTTAAAAGTAGTATCATTGTCATCAACTGATTGCATAAAAAAATGTTGAATTCTTTGTTTTGATAAATAAAACGCAGTTGTTACCTAAATATTTATTATATTTATTCTCGTATGATAAATCATGAAACAAAATTGAATATACAGTAATTTAACAATGTCTTTTGTTTTAAATTATAGGTTTGATGATGGACATGATGGATTTCTTGATTTAGCAGAGTTAAAAAGAATGATGGAAGTATTAGGAGCACCACAAACGCATATTGGACTTAAAACCATGATCAAGGAAGTTGATGAAGATGGTGATGGCCGAATTTCATTTGCAGAAGTAATTAAAAACTATATTTAATTATATATACTTATTTAGTTTTATTTTATTTGTAATGATAAATTAATAAATTATTAATTTCTTTTTTTTTTTTTTTCGTTAACTAGTTTCTTCTGATATTTCGAAAAGCAGCTGCTGGTGAATTAGAATCTGACTCTGGTCTGGGACAATTAGCAAGACTAACTGAAATTAATGTTGATGAAGTTGGCGTTACTGGAGCAAAAAATTTCTTTGAAGCAAAGGTATACTTTTTTTAAAAATGAAATTAAAGAAATATTAAAATTATATTTTTTATTTATTTATTTATTTTTTTAATTTAGATTGAGCAGTTGCGAAAAGCCAATAAATTTGAAGATGAAATTCGTATGGAGCAAGAAGAAAAAAGACGTGAAGAAGAAGAGAAAGCCATGAGACGTGCTGAATTTCTTGAAAAAGCAGCACTTTTTGGAAAAAATTAATTTAAGGCTGATTTATTTAATGCAATATTGTTCATGCTAAAAAAAAAAAAAATTTTTAAAAAAAGCTATTAAAAAATATTTTTTAACTGTTTACAATCTGTAAAAATTATTTTATCGATTGATTCAATGTTAAAATGAAACTAGTATTATAATAATAACATAATATTACGTAACAATAATAATAGTACTAATTGTTATATGAATTTTAAAAGAAGCAATTATTTATTATAATTAAATTTTTTTGGATGAATATATTGTATGTTGAAAACAAAGTAAAAAATAAAATTAGTTGTTAAATTGATAAATAGTATATAAGTTATTGGTGATGTCGAAAAAAAAAAAAAAAAACTTTTTAATTAACTATTTGTAAATGTTAAAAAAAATAATCAATTATTGTAAAGTAACAAATTGTATTAATAAAAAATAAATATGCATTTTATGTTTAATATCTTCAACAATATATTGTTTTTTATCTTAATTATTATTATTATTCAATTTTTAAATCTTGTACCGGCTGATGGTAAAGCCAATTTCATATATTATCTTCCATATTGATAATAATAATCATAATTATAATAGTGATAATAATAATAAAAATTGTGTCACACAAATAAAACGCAAATATTACAAGATAGGTATTAAAAATTATAAAAAAAATAGTAGATTATGAAAATGCAAAAAAAAATAAAAAAAAAGTTGTTGGTCGAATCATATTGACTAGGCTCCGAATAAATTTTCCACTCCTGGGCGCGATCCCACTACTGCACACCACGGGAACTTTTGGCTGCGGGGTTTCCCCTCTGGCCCGGTCCGCCCCTCCTTAGCTAACCTGGCCACCCCGGACTCCTCCAGGGTGCCCATATTGATGGCGAGCTTAGTGCGGACGTCCAGTCAACGTGAACCATAAACCCGGAGTAACCCCCGGCCTCAGATCCTCCACAACAACTAGCCTCCGAGTAGCCGGATTACAGGAGCCGCCACACTCCCAGCTGAATGTTAAAATTTCTTATTGTCTATATTAATCACAACCTTGTTCTATTTTTTATTATCATCAGTAAAATATTTTTTAAATATATTTTGTTATAGGAAATTAATCGCCAATTCAATGTTCCAACGTCACTATTTGCGTCAACAAATGAATGAAGGGTTCAGTACAACCACATTGATATAAAAACCAATGCATGGCAAGGTAAGTCATATCAAATGGCTGATTTCCATATGATTAATTATTAATTTTTAAAATTTTATATTTTCACATATTGTTGAATTGCTGAAATTATTTTTGGTTTTTTTAATTACTGTATTATTATTAATATCATTTTTAGATTTTCGTTTTTTGTTAATATTTTAGTTTTATTATTATTATTATCATCAATAATTGGATCATCATATTTTTCATAAAATAATATATATGGTATTTGTTTATGAGAATTTAAATTTGGTATATCTTCAAATTTTTTTCGAGTAGCTATTTTATCATTATATATTGTACTATTTATTTGTTTCTTTATCTTTACTTAAAAAAAAATATTAATGTGACATTGAAAATGAAATAATATATAACATGAATTTTTTCAACCAAAGTCAATCCACGCCAACCTACGCTCACTAATAAACTTGAAAATAATATAATTTCGCGAATTATATTAATATTTATACATCAAAATGTTACTTATTTCGATTGATTATAAATTTATAATTAATGAGAGTAAAATAAAACTATATTAAATTAATAATAATTGAAGAGCTCACCTTTTTTGTATAGCCGAAATTCGCCAATTTATGGTTTATCCAGCAAATTTTTTTTATTGTTCTCTGTGGGAAGGAGAACGACGAAAGATTGCGTCAAATCAATTAAGCAGATATATTTAAAAAATTAAATAAGTCAAAATTGATATAATCCCTGATATAGAAATATTTTTTCGCCATTTCTCCGTCATTTGTCAAATTTTCTCCGCGACTATCATGATGAAGTATTTTTTCCGTCATTGACCTAATGACGGAGAAAATAGTTCAGCAAGAATTGCTCCGGCAGTATTATATTATTTTTTATATTGTTTCAGTTGTTGCAGTAGTACAAAAACAAAATAGAAAAAAATACAGATTGTTTACAATTATTGATACCATTAATTAAAAAAAAAAAAAAACAAATATTTTTATATTACATAAGTATACGTTTCAATTTATAAATATATATATTTTCTTTATATTTTTCAACAAAAAAAAAAAATGAACTATTTAAATTATAAAAAACAAAAAAAATTTCTTGTTTGGTATCATTTTGCCCGTATTTCCCTTAAAAGTATATATAATAATATTTATATATAACATTAACTTTTGGCTATTCTATATGATTCCATAAGATTATATTGATAAAAAAAAAAAATTGCTTTAAGTTGTTCAAGTTTTTAAGTAAAAGATGCACAAAATGGTACTTTAAAAAACAATAAATTAAAAATAGAAAAATTAAGAAATAATAAGCAAGTATTTAGAAAAAAAAATAATTTGTATGAAATTATTCTTCAATTATGAAGACATATGGAATTAGCCTTATAATTTTATTTTACTCTGCATACTTAAATTTTAATATTATTTTTCTTTAATTGGTTCATCAGCGATATTTTTCAAATCAATTTCTTCGTCAAAAATTTTAACATCTTTAACAAAATACCAAACTCCAATATCAAGAATCATGCCCATTGTAATAAAGCCTAAAAAAATAATAAAATACATTTATAATTTATGATAGTACAAATTGAATAAAAAAAATTAATAATATACCTGATGCAGTGAAATTAAGTATATATCTCAATGACAAACTGTCATACATCCAGCAATTACTTGTACCAGTACAAGTTTTGCCCCATACAAGACAGGCTTTATCTAAAAGAGTACATAAAAAATAATTAAATTATATTACAATAAAAATAAAATATAATTTTTTTATAATGATAAATTAATTACCAAAAATAAAACCAAAAAGAATAGGTGCAGGTATAAGGGCAAAAAGGCTCATAATCATCATTCCAAAACCCATGGCAACAGCCTTATCTTTTTCTTCTACGCATCTAACTGATACAAGAAAATTTGTTGCTCTTCCAGCAGCACCAATAAACTATTAAAATTTATTAAACAACATTTATGACAAAATAAAAACATAAAAAAAAATCATATTCAAAATAAATTATTCACTTTAAGAATGCATATGATGCCAAGAAAAATATAGAGTCTATGTTGACAATCAACTGGACATGCACCTGGTACAGCTTGTCCAATATCTGACAATACTTTAATGGCATTTGATGTCCAATTATTTGGTATTGTAAAACCTGAATGTGTGATTGTCTCTGTTGAATTAGTTGTTTGAATACACAAACAGTTGGTGTATTTTTTTGTGCCATTTGAATCAATCTACAAATTAAATTATGATGTGCAATTTTTAAAATTTTAATCAATAATAAATTATTAATGTTATAATAAAAAATAAATATTAATATCACACCGTAACTTGTTGACAACCTGCATGACAAGCTGAAATAAATGTTTGTTTATTTTCCGAACAAACTGGATTATACGTAACATAATCACAGTGACAATTATTATTACAATTAAATTGATTTACTAAAAAATCTTTTTGTTGCATATTCATAACTTGTTCATCATTTGCTGGACAACCAACATAAACAAATGATATTATTCCAATAACAGTGATACCACTTGATATAACATTCCAACCTGCCAAGTATCTAGCTTTAGGTTTATACTTTGATATAACAATTCCAGACAGTAGCAAACCAAATGCACTAAATACAAGACCAACTGTACCAGTTATAAGTGCTGATGCTGATGCTGATTGTTTATAAAGTGTCTCAATATATTTTGGCATAAAAACCCAATATGGTGAATATCCAAAACAAAAAAATATTGCTGCTAAATTATTACACATTAAAGTTTTATTTGACAATAAACGTTTGAATGTAACTATCATATCAGATAATGATGCAGGTTCATCATCATTTGATTCAATAATTTTTTCATTATTTGATTTACTAAGTTCAATTGATAATACTTTTCTTGCTTTAGCACGTGGAAGAGTTTTTGGAAAAAGTGCAATTATACTTGCAAATATAAATAAAAATACTGCTAATATTATCCAACCCATCCACCAAGCACCTAGCCATCTAGCAATAATTATTATTATTATATTTAATTATAAATTATATGAATTTTTTTTTTTTGTAATTGTTACCTTGGATCTTTGGTACTGATTGTCGGTGTTAATGTTGGAGAAATATAAAAATTTAGTGTAAATGATGCAAGACCATAACCCAGAGCTGGACCTAACATTCTAATAAAATATGTGATACTAACTAGTGCTGGTGTCTTTGATTTTTGAATATTATCATCCATATATGATACACCAAGTGTAAACAACAATGAACCACCAATACCAGATAAAAATTTAGCCATAAATAAAATTATTTGTGGTGCTGAATTCTCAGTCAATTCTTCACATTGACTCGTTGTATTATCTTTGGAATGACATAGATATTTATGTTCTTTCATTTTAATAATTTCAATACTAGAAAGAATTGAGTTTGTTGGTTTTTCACTGTATTCTTTTGTTAATTGTAAAGCATCATTGCCTGGACCAAAAAGTAAATGAGGCAACATTGCTAATAAACAAAATAATACTTTCTGTAAAAATATAAATTTAATATGTTTTATGTTTTTTTTTTCTCTCTTTTTCATTACATAAGAAATAATTATTAAATATATTATTTTAAAAAATTTTTATTTATATATATATATATGTATAATAACTTTGTGTGATTTATTTTTTATTTTTAAAATAACAAAAATTTTATTGACAACTATTATATAAGATTATAAGATAATATATATAATAATGATGAGTTTTTAATATTAAACAATTATCATTTCCTGTTACCAACAATTTAATTTTCATATATCACGTTAATAAAATATAATATGAATAAAAATAATGTTTATATTTTTTTATTTATTACAATTAAATTATAAAATACTCACAATATAAATACCAACAGCTATCCATCGTGGTCTGTGTCCTTTACTTGCATAATATGACAGTACACCGGACACTAATAGTTGAGATACGTGATTACCGATTGCAATGAAACCTGTCAAGCATCAAGATCATTATAAGTATATTTAATTTTTTTTTTTTTTTTTTTTTTTATATATTAATTTTATGTTAATAGATTAAAAAATGATGACATATAACATCTTTAACATTTTGATATATTTATAATTTTTTTACCAATTGTTTTTGATGGTATTTTAAATCTTTTTTCAATTGTTGTTATGGTACCATTATAATAAGCTGCACTTGCTGAAAAAATACAACCTAATAAACCGTATAATACAACATATGCTTTTTTATTTGCAAATTTTTGTAAAAATTTTCCACGAAAACACCATATTCCACACTCAGTTTCACTTGTTATTGGTGTTTCTTTAATAATATCATCAACTGTTCTTATTGATGTTGTACTTGATGTCACTGTATATACTGTTGATTGATTCAAACTAATACTTGAATTTAAAATATTTTTTTCCATGATTTATTAACGTCAATTTTTTTTAAAAATATTTATTTTTAAACAATTTATTTATTTTATTGATTATTTTTTTTACTTTTGAAATAAAGAAAAAAAAAAAAAGAAATATATAAAAATTTTATTATTATTATTTTTTTTATTTTTCCTTGATAATGTTTTACGATTATGTCAAGCTACACTTTACTTCTACGTTGTGACACAACTATTTATCTGTTTAAAAATTTTTGTATATCTCGAGTAGAATTGTCGTTCGTGATTTACAACAATTACCAGTTACATGAGCTAACAATAATATTTTGGAAGTGGTATTTACAACAAGTAAATAAATAAATTAACAATATATTTGTATTATTATTTTTCTTAGAGCTCACTTAAAAATAATTGTTTTTCTAAAAAATAAAATCATCAATTATCATAAACTTATCGTTATAAAAACATTTGAATATTTTTCAATGCCATACTTATATATACACACTCTGAATAATATCCTAATTGAGAAAATATATATTTTAAAAAAAATAAAACATTCATTAAGTATATGCATTAATATTTACTCGAAAAAAAAATATGTGGTGTGGATCGTGGTCTAGAGCATTATCTAATCGAAGAATATAATAATTAATAATGTATAAAAATTTAACAAAATAATAAATATTTAACGGCAAGTTTTTTTTTTTTTTTTTTTTTATTATGCATAACAAAAATTATTGAAATTGTTTTTTTTAAATTCTATTTATGCATATTTTATTTATGATGAATGTTATTTATTTTTTATTATTATTTAAAGTTTTTTTTTTTTTTTTAACATTAATTATTTACTTAAAATAGTGATAAAATTAAAAAATTAAATTTTACACTATTATAAGATTTATTTAAAAATTTTATTTATTTTATTTTATGTTATTTTTTCAAATAAAAAAAAATTAAAAAAAAAAAAAATTGACACAAAAGTTGGAATTTTTTTTTTTTTTTTTATCAAATCTTATCACACAAAACTATAAAATATATATGATTATTTTCAAATTCAACCTCAGGCTATATTCAAAATCAAGTAAAAAAAAACCAGTATTGATAAAAATTATGCGCAGTAATTTGGCTTTCATTATTAGTTTAGTTCAATCGTTCAGCTCAAAGAAAAATTTCTTTATTCTTCAAGTGTCAATAATTCATTATATTTGTTATATCAATAAAATCTATTGTGATAAAATTATCAAATAAAATTGTAGATATGATGAATAATATAACAACTGTTGAAATTTTTTTTGCACCAAATGTTGTTGGTGGTTTTGCTGCATTTTTCAGTCTCCTTGGTGTTTCCGGTAATTATTTTATATTAATTTAAAATTTATTTTTTGTGTATCACATATTTATTTTTTCATTTAATTATATTTCTTTTTAATTAATAAAATTCAATATTTTAACAAAAACGTGTCAAGACAAATAAAAGAATGATATATATTTTTTGAGTAAACGTAAAACATAAAACCTTGCAGAATTTATTGTACAAGTTTTACCAAAATGTTTGTCAATTTATTTACAATAAAATAAAAAAAAAAAAAAACCATCCATTATACATTGAAAATAACTTTTTTATCGGATAATTTTGATTAACAAAAAATAAAATACACAAAATAATAAACGTGGAATAAATTGATTTTTGTGTTTCATACAAAAACATATTCAGTGTGAAATAAAAAAAAATCGAAATTTATCCTTCTTAAACAAAAAATATATTTATAGTATATGAGTTAACAAGAATTTTTTTAAATTAATTAAATTAATAAAAACAAAATTAGACTAAACTATTATTTTCTATACATTGAGTTATTATTATTATTATTACATTTAATCTTTTTTTTTCTTCTCATTTTAATAAGTTAAAATATAAAATAATAAAATATAAATGTTTCATTTTTTTTTTCAGCTAATTTAATTACAATACTATCATTTCTTTGTAATAAAAATATACGTGAAAATGTAACTACAGTATTTATTATAAATTTATGTATAACTGATATACTATTTTCTATGATAACACTACCAGTTATTGCAATACGATATTTCAAGAAAGGATGGCCATTTGGTAGCGACAATGTATTTTGCACAGTATATCCAATATTTAATTCAGCACATTTAACAGTCTGTATGCTTAGCATATTAGCTATCACCATCAACAGGTACACAAAAAGTTTTTTTTTTTATATGTTACATTGTGTTTATTTAACTCTTGATATCAAATAATTTATTATTGATAACATCATTATTAAATTACCAAAAAATACAAGTGTAGATCATTTTTAACATCAAATTTTTTTTTTTTTTTTTTGTTTTGTTAAATGTAGATATATTTTGATTTGTAAAACTGAACATTATGGAAGAATTTTCATGCGTCGCAACATCAAAATCATTTTAATTGGAATTTGGTTAATAGGTATTTTCCAAACAATGCCATCATTATTAAAAATCTGGGGTAGCCTTGGCTTCAATCATTTTCAGCAACATTGTTCAATTCTTCCTGGAAATGGAATAAATCCAAAAGCAACAATTTATCTTATTAATTTTATACTACCAACTATTGTCATGATCTACTGTTATTGTTGCATTTTCAAAAAAGTTGAAAGAACAGATGACAAATCAAAATCAATTTCAACAACGACTTTTAAAACAAAAGATAATGATAACTTGGCTTTGATTAAATTAATGATAACAATATTTTGTTTATTTATTATATGGTATTTTTTATATCCATTGATATTAATTTTTGATCCTGAAAGAAAATATCAAGTTGCTCATTCAATTGCAATTCTTATATTTTGCTCGCACGTTATTATAAATCCACTTATTTTTTATTGTACCAACAAATTATACAGAACGGCTTTTCGACAAATGCTTCATCCGAGTTTGAATATTCATGAACCTAATGAAATTGTTGATTTTAAAAAAAGTACAATAAATCCTACAAATACTTGATAAATAATTTGTAATTATTTAGAAACCAATATTATTATAGATTTTTTAAAATTTTTATTATCAAATATATATACATATGTAATGAACCTTTATTTAACAATTTGTATCGAAAAAAAAAATCTTTTTAATTTGCATTTCTAAAAATAGGTTCTGTTGATCATTAAATTAAAAAAAACTCATTTAAGATCATAAACTGTTTGAGTGTGTGTTAATTATCACACTAATTTAAAAAGTATAAAAAAGTTGTCTAATAAAGACATAATATTATAAATGTACTAATTATTTAATCAATTAATTTTACAATATTTAATAACTTTATGTATATTAAAGTTTAAAACATTAACATACCAATACTTAGTTTTACTTAATCATTATTTATAATTAAATTAAATATAAATTAATGCTGCTTCACATTATAATTTTAATAAAAATAAAAAAAAAATTATAAAAGCTAAAAATGATTTTAAAAATAAAATTATGCTAAAATTGCTATTTTTTATTTACATTATTCCAAAAACTTGATTCATTCGGAAAAAATCTTATCAGACGACGAATAATACCAGTTTCATGTAAATGTTCATAATTGCTTTTACAATTTGATAAATTACGAACGAGTCCAATGATTGCTTTAAGTATAGGTCGCGGTAATAATGGCTGAATAAGTCCAGCAATAATTTCTATGCCATAATTTAAACGCATTGAATTCTGAGCTCTTTCTGCTTCAATATGACCAGAAGTTAAATGACGAAGAGCACGAATTCCTGGTTCTACAATTTCTTCTTGATTACCTGCTATTCTTATTGTTTGAACAAGAGCGTCAATACCACCAGCTTGACAAACTATTAGCTGTATATAACAAAAAATAAAAAAATATTTTTAACAAAAATTCATCAATTTTATTGTAAATTTTATAAATTATTATTATTGATAAAATTTTTTGTGTATCTAACCTTATTTTTTTGATTATTGCATATTAAATTTGATAGAATTCCAACTGCATAAGTGACATCTGTAATATCTCTGTAAGTTAGTACTTGTACAAGTTTAGAAAGTAATTCTTCAAGTCCATTTACTTTTGTTCCAGCATCAGAAAGATTTCGTAATGTATGAAAACAAGTTTGTACAAGTCTCTGACTTGAATTATCCAAATGCATTCCAAGTACTTGTAATCCACCTGCCTCAACAATTGCTAATTTGTTGTGGGGACACACTGATAAATCTAAAAAAGTAAATAATAATATAAATAAATAATTTTAAATATGATTAAATTTATCAATAGAGAATATATATAGTTTACATTTTAAAACACGTGATGTTAATGAAAGTAATTTTTCATTATCATATGATCTCATAATACGAACAAATTCAGCTGGTCCATTTGATCTAAGAACAACAAGTTTGCTGTCTTGATTACCATAAGTAAGTATTGCAAGACAATCAGTAACAATAATCAAAAATTTAACAGTATCACGTTGTAAAAGAGCAACCATTTTTTGTAAACCACCAGCAAGACGAATAGCTGCTTTAGAACCTTCATGTTGAAGTAAAAAATTATGAAGAATTGTTATTGCATAAAATAATATAATCTCAGCATCATAAGTAAGTAATTCAACGAGTGCTGGTATTCCATTACTTTTATATATTGCTAACAATCCATCTTGATACAATGATAAATTATAAAATGTACTAACAGCTGCTTTTGTTAATTCAAAATCATTACTGTATGACATTGCACATACTAATGCTTGTACTATTTGTGCATTTTTTATAATAACATGACATGATGCTTCTTGCTGTGATAATTGATAAACCATAATAGCTGCTCTTGATACAATAACTTGATCTTCATCATTAAGTAATTTTATTAATTCTGGAATTGCAATTGTTTCTAAATCAGGATCATCATAATAATCCATTAAATTATTAGTATTATCCGTAAACATTTGATCTGATTCAGCTATTGGATGTGATAAATCAAATTGTGATGATGTATCTTCTTTTATTGTTTCAGGAAGCATTACATTACGATTAATATATGTTTGACTGAGTTGTGAATCCATTTCATTAACAACTTGATCCTGTGTATAATTTTGGTTATAACTAGAATCAGGTGAAAGTATCATCTGTTCACTATACATATCATCTTCTTTGCCTGATAATGATGGTGCTGCTGTTGTAATACTTGAATGAATTTCTGAATTTCCCATATAAGAACCTTGTTGCCACAATATAGTTTGTTCTTCTGTTGAACTCATTGGTAAATTACCAAGTTCTTGATAATCACCATGTGATTCTGAAATGAAAAAAAAAAATAAATTGTCAAGAGTTAAGTTGACAGTTGTAGTAAATAAAGTTGTTTTGATGATAATTTTGTACTACCTTTTTTTAATGTTTCAGGAAACATTGTAGAATGCTCAACGCATGGTCGAGTTGATTGTGAATCCATTTTATTAACTTTTTCTTGAGTAAAATTTTGATTGAAACTAGGATTTGGTGAGAGCATCATCATATGCTCATTATACAAATCATCTTCTTTACCTGTTAATGATGGTACTGCTGTTACAACACCAGAATGAATTCCTGAATCAGCTATGTAAGAATCTTGTTGCCACAAAACTGTTTGTTGATTTACTAGACCAATTGGTAAATCCCCAATCCCCTGGAAATTATCATGAGATGCTAAAAATAAAAAATAAACAATAAAAAAACATTAATAATATTTTCAGATTATTTATTGTAAATTGAGTTCAATTATATTGATGGTGTTAGTATACCTTCTTTTAATGTTTCAGGAAACATTGTAGCAGGTGCACTATCTTCAGTTAAACTCTGGTGAAAATCAGCACCTAATGAGAGTATTAACTCACTGAACAAATCATCGTCCTTGCCTGATAATGGTGATGTTACATCACCTGAATAACCTCCTGATCCATCCATGTAAGCGTTTTGTTATTAGTTTATTTTTTTGTTTGAGACAAGTTGGCAAAATTCCAACTTTATAATAATTAACTTGAAATGCTGAATTATAAACACTGATTTTTATTAATTTTTTTCAGTGTTAGAAAACAAATTTACAACTAAAAACCACTAAAAACTACTTTAGATTTAACACAATTTAACGCCACTTGTTAGTTGTTTTCACTTGTTTGTCTGTTGTCTTTTGGAGTGTTTTGGAGTTATGTGGAGTTATGGCTACATGTAAATTGTAAATGGCTTCCCTAGCTTGTTGCTTGTAAGCGTGGGTCAGTTTACAATTGACGGTTGTTATTGACGGCTATCCAGCCTATTGGATCTACGAGCACAGTCGATAATTTAGATTGTATGGTAACCGAAAAATTGTAATCCCAAATAAAATGTATTTCAAACGGAACCAACAGCCTTCGTAGCGCAGAAGGCAGCGCGTAAGTCTCATAATCTTAAGGTCGTGAGTTCGATCCTCACCGAGGGCATTATTTTTTGTATTTTTCAAAATTTTTTGATTTCAAGGTTTTAATAATTACTATGCAAGATTTTTCATTAGCAGATCTTTAAAAAGGAAAATTATAGAATTAAAGCAAAATTGAATTTTAATGATAATTGGAAAATATCTAGTTGTTTTTTTGTAATATAAACCGACTTGGACAAATACTTCGGCTGGAAATAACTTACAATAAATAATTGTAGTTTTATCTATACATTTATTATCTATTATAAACATATATGATATAAAACTGTATTCTCACTAATTTGATAAAAAAATTTATTGTTGACACATCATAACCACCCATTTGCGAAGAAATTGAAAAAGCACCTGAAGGTTTAGATTGTTTCACGCATATGTAATTCCAAAAATTTTTAAAATTAAAAACGTGCCTGTTCGCCCCCGTAATCTCATCGAATTTGTATAACATGCGCATGCCCATGATCATGCGCATTAAAGTGAAAAAAAAATAAAATAAAAGGTGCTTTCTTTCACCAATTTATTTTTTTCACTTCAATCCACGTGATCATGAGCATGCGCACATTATTCAACTTTGATAAAAAAACAGTGACGTCGGATATGCGATATTCTGTCATCACTCAAAAAATAAGGTTTCAAATAGACCGTATCAGCCGCTTATGTACTCTGCTTTTGCAAACTGACTTTTATCTCGGTGCGCATCCAAATGCGCATGCGTAAAAGTAAATTAAAAAAAAAATTAAGTGGCGAAAGAATACACCTCATAGCTATACCGTTGAATCATAAAGATCTACAAAAAGAGTAACTCAAGAGAGTGTTGGTATGTTAGTAACCGATGAAGGGTGAAACCGTCAGAAGAAAATCACGATGATCAAATGGTGCATAAACGATACGGTAGGTATACATATACAGGTGAAGTATATAAAAGGTGCTTTTTTTTATGATTTGTTTCATTTTTTCAATTTATTTTTACGCATGCGCACTTAGATGCGCAGTGAGATAAAAGTCAATTTGAAAAAGCGTAGTACCCCAGATAACCATATACTTGTATAATACCGGTATGTTTCCGATATATAAGTAATAGAAAACTTGTACTGTACAACCGGCATTAACAGGTATTATATCGGTATACTGTACTGTTACGGCGTACCAGTAAAATACTGGTAAAATCTCAGACTTTTTATGACAAGCTGTCGACTCAAGAAGACTAGAAATACAGGAGGAGTAACTCCCTATCTCAATGCATATAATATCATTCAGCCAATTTGCGTGAGGCTAGTAGCTGTCATAGCGAATTTAGCGTACAGCGTGGTTGAGCGCATTGTATATTTATTTCTTATTTTTAATGCGCAGCTTACACATACATATATACATTAATGTCGAAAACCAATTAATGTATGTATGTATGTATGTGTAAGCTGCGCATTAAAAATAAGAAATAAATATACAATGCGCTGAACCACGCTGTACGCTAAATTCGCTATGACAGCTACTAGCCTCACGCGAATTGGCTGACATATTCGAGGCGAGTTACTCCTCCTGTATTTCTAGTCTTCTTGTGTCGACTATATGTTTTCTTGTATCATACCGGTATTTTACCGGTATGTATATATATAGCAGTAATACTTAAAGTTGTCTTTTTTTAAGTACACCTTTTCCCTCAGCTATATTTGTTTCTTTAATATTAAATTTTAAAAAAATGCAGTAATTTTTTTTTTTTTCTAGAAACAAAAAGCTAAAGAAAGAGATGCATATAAAAAAGATAAGTTCATGAAAAATTGTTGCTGACTAATAAAATATTGAGATAAGCAATAATTGTACAAGAAATTTTCTTTCTTAGTTACTTGTTTCCTTAAAAAATAATTTATTTCATTATATTCAGAAAAATATTTAAAAAACAAATGGCGAAGGGAAAAGATGCTTATAAAATAAGACGATTAATAAAATATTTTAATAAGTAATACTTGTTCAAGGAATTGTCTTCTTTCGAAAATGAGATAAAATTCAATTTGAAAAAGCGTAGTACGTACGGGGCTGGTCACGTGATGTTTCGATTCTTATTTTTTGAGTAATGACACTAATGACATGTTCAACGCCACTGTTTTCTTATCAAAATTGCATGATATGCGCATGTTCATGATCATGCGCGTTAATGTGAAAAAAATAAATTCGCAAAAGAAAACACCTACTCGCTACTTTATTTTTTTTTGCGATTTATTTTTATGCATGCGCACTTGGATGCGCAGTAAGGTAAAAGTCAGTTTTCACAAGCATTTAATGTGTAATAAGCTCATAAGTTTACGGTTTGATTCTCATTTTTTAAGTAATGCCAAATGCCACTAGGCCACTGTTTGGTTATTAAATTTGTATAAGATGCGCATCTTCATGATTATTAGCATTGAAATGAAAAAAATAAGTAGCGAAAAAAATCACTCGCTATTTTCTTTTTTTTTTTCTACTTGAATGCGCATAGTTGTGGGCATGTGTATATTTTACAAATTTGATGAGAGCACAGTGCGGCGTTGAGTATGTCATTATGAAAAAAATAATGATCAAAACAGCCTTATTAGCTTATTACATGCAATACGATGTTGTCAACTGAATTGCCCTGACTTGTATCTAACTGCGCATGCTCAGAAAATGAATAGGGAAAGAAAGCATCTTAAACTTGCGTACCTGTGTTTTTACTTCTTGGTGATAATTATTTAATCAGTCACAAAAGTGTACAGGATAGCTATTCTTGACATAATTATCCCTCAGTTATCCCCGGTGACAGGGATAACTTTTTTGTCGGAAAACCAAGAAGACTAGAGACCAGGAGAATAAACTTTAGTGGAGGGGGTAACATTTAGTGTCCTAGCATACGGCGGCTATGTAGAGTGCGCCACTTTTACTCCTGAACGGCGCACTACGTAAAGCGCAGTTTTTTATCCCTGTACACTTCAGCCCACCGGCTCTATACTCGAGTCGTCAGTAAATAAACGTCAAAATCTCATTGTGATTGTTATTTAAATTGCAATAAACTAATCCTTATTGCTGTACGAAAAATTCAACTTTGTGATTATTTTTTGTATTAATCAAGCTGTATACCAATAATAATATACCTATATTGAAAAATTTATTATTTAAAGGATTCACAAGCTTTGCTCTCTTACGAAATTCTTTTTCTTCTTTTCTTGTTTTATCATTCATTTTAAGAGATAAAATGTCTTGAAGAGACCTTACTTTATCAATGCCATCAAAGTTGTTAAAAAATTTATTTTTAATTTTTATCTGAAAATAATAGTACATTGAAAAATATAACAAGTTAAAAGTTTAAAATATGAAAAATAAAAATTTAAATTACTTTTATGCTTATGTCTGGATGAACGAGTATTGATATTGTCGATGTGTTATTTGCATCACCATAATAACTAATAACAATACCACTTTTGCCTTCAAGAATTGTTTAAAAAATAATCACAAAGTTGAATTTTTCATACAGCAATAAGGATTAGTTTATTGCAATTTAAATAACAATCACAATGAGATTTTGACGTTTATTTACTGACGACTCGAGTATAGGGCCGGTGGGCTGAGGTGTACAGGGATAAAAAACTGCGCTTTACGTAGTGCGCCGTTCAGGAGTAAAAGTGGCGCACTCTACATAGCCGCCGTATTCTAGGACACCCCCTCCACTAAAGTTTATTCTCCTGGTCTCTAGTCTTCTTGCGGAAAACATAAAAATTTTGACTTAATTTGTATCCTTCACAATGGTTTACATCAAACGACTAAATCACTTTCAGGCGTTTCCATGTTATCTCCGGTATAAGGGATAATTATGTCAAGAATAGCTATCCAGGGGAGCGTTCGTAATGGCGATTCGGCGGGGTTAGAGTCAGTAGGGATAAGTTAACTCCGAACTATAACCCCGTCCGTTCGTAATGGCCAGGGTTAGTGTTAAATTAACCCTGGCACATAAACAAATGGAAACAAAGAGTCTCATTTTTTTTAACAATAAAAACAAGATTTATTTTAAACAAATTTTATTTGTTTGACACGATAACACAATAATAAATCTTGTTTTTATTGTTAAAAAAAATGAGACTCTTTGTTTCCATTTGTTTATGTGCCAGGGTTAATTTAACACTAACCCTGGCCATTACGAACGGACGGGGTTATAGTTCGGAGTTAACTTATCCCCACTGACTCTAACCCCGCCGAATCGCCATTACGAACGCTCCCCAGGGTAGCTATTCTTGACTCGATTATCCGCAAGTTATCCCGAGCGACTGGGATAACTTTTTTGTCGCAAAACATGAAAATTTTAGCTTAATTTGTATCCTTCTCAATGGTTTACATGAAACGACTAAATCATTTTCAGGCGTTTTCATGTTATCCCGTGTAGGTGGGATAATCGAGTCAAGAATAGCTACCCTGGGGTCCGTTTAGAAATTATTGTTCCAGTTTATACATGTGTTCTGTCGCCATATTGAAGATCCGAAGAAATTATGATTTTCTAATATTGCATGATATACGCATGCCCAAGATCATGTGCATTGCAGTGAAAAAAATAAAGTAGCAAAAAAAAAGCACCACCTTCTATCACTATGTCGTATACATGGGTTTCATACACCACGTAGCATACGTAACAGCGCCTCTATACTTTGAATTCAAAACTAATTTACTAAATTCTTTATTCATCTTGTGATTACCCTTCTTATAAAACTGCATGGTCACATGCTATTTAATATTTTTGTTTTATTTCTTTTTTTGTTAACAGTTACAGTTAGTAAATAGATAGTTTAATGAATTTTTTTGGATACCATATTAAATAATACAGTTAACTTAATTCTATAATATTTATTCGTGTATATATCAGTGAATATATTATACCATAAAAGTAAATTTTAAATCTTTTCATATTAAATAAAAATATATACAGTTTGGTGTACTTTTTTCTTTTTATTTACATAGCTGTTATTTTCAATTATTAGAATAAATTAACTTAAGCAATATTTTTATTGCTATACATATACATACTAATAATTATTTAACAAGAAACATGGTAAGAACATGTATTGTCCTTGGTTGCTCTGGATCGAAAATAGATAAAAATATTTCTCTTTTTTCTGTACCAAAGGTGATGTTTCAATAAAATAAAATTTATACAGTCAATATTCAATTAACATTATTTAACATTTAATTTCATGTTTTTTTTTTTATAAACAATAGGATCCAGAACTTTTTGATGCCTGGAAATCAAATCTTAAAGAAGTAAAGAAACCTCTTAGTGCATCAAGTTATGTTTGTGAAAAACATTTCGATCCAAATGACGTGGTGTCACAATATGTTCTTAAATTACCAACAGAAGTTTGGTCATATACTTATAGTAAAAAACGATTAAAACCTAAATCTATTCCATTGTCTTCAGGTATTCACAACACACTAAATAATGATAATTTATCAAATAATGTTGATAAATTACTTAACAAAAATGATGATGATAATATTTCAATTGAAACCATAAGTATTGATGGATCACTTGACACAAATGATAATGATAATATCTCATTTGAAACCGTAAGTGGTGATGAATTATTTGACCCAAATGATGATGATGATGATATTTCAATTAGATTCATAAATGTTGATGATTTTCAATCAGAACATGTGTCAACTCAAACTGTATCAAATATGGTAGATATGTCAACTCAAACCGAACACCATGAAGAAAGAGATAATGAACAAGACGATAACTGTGAAGAACTATTTACTTTTGATACTTTACTGAAGAATTTAAATAATTTAAAATATCGTGGAAATAGCTATTGGACTACTATTATAGCACCAAATAAAAAAACAGTGTTTTTTTTCATAATTTCAACCGATAATATATTACGACGAGTCGAAATATATGATGATTTAACTTCTCGAGTTATAATACAGTTTCTTGAAATACATAAAAATTATTTACATCATAATTTTAAAAATAAAGATGAAGTTGTTGATTACTTAATAAAAGTATATAATTGGAAACTATGTGCTACTATAAAAGATCCTAAAAAGTAAATAAATTTATTTTAATTCATTAATTTTTTATCATACAAATAAATTATTTATTTTATGTTTTAGATTTATTTCTGAGACAGTTTGTGAAGGCGTTGCTTCTTTACATCACCATAATATGGGTCGACCAACTTTGAGATGCGCATCTTGCAATAAAAAAATAAAAACTCAGAAAAAGCCAAATGATTTACCAAAAAATTCACCGGTAAAAAATGTCATAAAAAATAAAATCTTGCAACAGAAAGTGAGACGATTTAAGAAAAGGGTAAAGTGATATCAAATTATTATTATTTTTTTGAATATTATTATCATGAATCATTATTATCTATCTATTATGTATTGTTATCATTCGTAATATAATTTTCGTAAATACTTTCACTATATATTTGCTTTTTAGATTGATTCACTTGAAGCACACGTTAGTGAATTAAGACAAAAATGTGCAAGTGTTGAAGAACAAACATTAGAAAATGCTATCCATAATGTCAAAGATGTTCAAAAAACACTGATTAAGGAATGTCTTCAGACCGCAAAAAAAGGTGATGCAAATAAAAAAGGCATTAGATATGATATGAAATGGATTCATCAGTGCTTACTGTTAAGAATGAAAGGACCTAGTGTATATGACAGCTTACGAAATGATGAAACATTACCGTTACCTTCAAGACAAACTCTAAAAAAATATATCAGTTCATTTGATAACTCTTTATTATGTAAAGAATGAAAATTCTGATCAAAGTTATTATATTCAAAGATAAAATTACCATTTATTCTATTAGTTAATCTAATTATTATTAATATCATTATTTAGTAAATAAAACTGTTTTTTTGATAATATAATATGTAAGGAAAAAAATTTATTTTTAAATTAATATTAATATTAATTTAAATTTTATCACAAAATTTTTAGAGCTATAGTAGTAATATACATTGTACATACGTAAGATAATATACATCTTCCTGTATCTTCCACACAGTTTTATACGTTATAAGATACCCAGTACTGCCCAGTACATAAGGTCGATTCACACTCACTCCATTGCTTTATATTTATTAATTTTATCTATTGTTTATTTATAAATGTTATAATTATGACATTCAATAATTTAATGCAAAAATGATCTACAAAAAAAAGAGAGAATGTCAAAAACTTTTATACGTTTAATACGTATAAAAGAATGATGCCTTAATAATCGTTGAATTACCCAACACTGTTTTATAGTTTATACCATCATGGCTAATGGCCATTGCAAAAGTTGGTAAAGTTGATCACATGTGTGTTTTTGATGATGGTTTTGACTTTTGATCATAATTCATACAAAAAAAAATTTCTTGACAACACTGATGTTTGTTACTTAAATTAACAATTATAAATGAAAATACAATTTAAAATAGTATTATTGAATCATCTCTGAATTTACATTGGAATAATTATTAAAGTAAAAACATTAGATTTTTCAAACACAAATTTAAGTAAGCATTATTAAACAATAATACTGTCAACCACTGTCACAAGAAAATAAAAATTTACAAATAAAATAAATAAAACTGACATAAGTTAGTCAGTATTAAAGAAAAAACACACCATGAGTGATAACGATGAGTATTTAGATGATAAAAATGACCAGGATTTTGATATAAATGACTACAGAAGTACCGAAGGAAGTGAAGATTCTAATGAATTTGAAAATGACAATGAAAATGTAAGTTATATTCAAACTAATTTCATAAAAAATTGGAATTTTTTAAATTAACTCAGTGATTTATTTATCATTTATTTAAAGTGTGATCAAGATGATAATGAAGAAGAAGAAGAAAAGAGTGGTGATTACTTTGAAGACGAATCAAAATATCCTGGCCCAACATCACCAAATGGCCATAGATTTGATAAAAAATTTGTATGTATCAGGTATCCAGGCAATGTCATTAATCCAGATAAAGCTGTTGAAACTTTAGGTGGTCTTGCAGCAATTTCCACAGTAAATGTCAAATTTTTTATATTATTTTTTCTTTAAATAAATTTTTATTTTTAATTAAATAAATAATTTTACCAGGTTGTAAATACTCCAAATCGTCGATTAGAGCTACGTTTTCGTCCCTCTGACACTTATTGCAAGCCAGCATGTGGAGACAGACATGAAGTAACTGGTTTTTTACTCAGAATTAGAACTAAAAAATCTCGTGTTCAAGCTATCAATCAGGCTAGTCTCCAAAAACAACATTTAGAATATCGTGAACTTGAACCAGTAACTGCACCATCAAATCCTCAACTCAAAAAAACTCTTGAAGATTTAGAAAATCAAATAAAAAATTGTTCTGTTGATCCTAAAATACATCAACAAGAAGAACCTCGTTCAACAATTGAAGATAAAAAAAATGATAAAACAGTATTTCCATATGGTAAAAGATCTTTACCAGAAGATATTTTACCAACATTTGACAAAACAAAATATGAAGATTTATCAAATGATGTAAATTATGAATTACCAAAATTAAAAATACTTGGAAGAATTGAAACTGAATATAAATTTACAAATTTATGTGATTTTCAATTTCTTCCAGTTTTAAAAAATCAAAATACTATGAAAAATGAATGTATCTATAATGAAATTTATCCAACTGGAATACCATCATATAAATGGCTACAAAAAGATGTACCACATTTTTTACCACCAGCTGTATTTAGCCGAATGGATAGTGTACAAAATTACAGTTTAAAAACAGAAACAAAAGAAACTGGTCCAGAAAATATAATTGGTAAAACACGTAAACGACGTGGTGGTTATTCAAATAAAATATCATTTAGTACAGAAAATGTTCCAACAGAGCCACCAGTAGGTATTGAAAATGCTATGAAACTTAAATTTTTAGGACAAACACATTTAGAAAAAATAAGAAAATTATTTGAAGAACGACCAATTTGGTCAAGAAATGCTTTGTTATATAAAACTAAATTTTCTAGAGAACAAATAAAATTAATATTGCCTTGTGTTGCATACTATTATACAAATGGACCATGGAGAATGATGTGGGTTAAACTTGGTGAAGATCCACGTAATAATCCAGCTTTAAGAATATATCAAACACTTGATTATCGACGTAAGCATATGCATGGATTAGAACAAAATATTAAAGGAAAAAAAAGATCACCAAATAATATATTACGTTATAAATCAACCACTGTTACTAAGTCAAAAATAGCATCGGTATTAACGCATATGGGTGAAGAAGATGAGACTGATATTAACAAAAGACGAAATGAAATAAAAGAAGATATTTATATTTATCGAGAGGGTATTGTTCCACCTTCAAAACAAATGTTTTATCAGGTAACATATTTTCATTTTTTTTTTCTTTAAATTATTAGTATGAAAAATTAAATATTTCTATATTTTTATTTTAGTATTGTGATGTTTTTGCTGAGGACATTCAATCAATGCTTGCTAAACTACCTGATCCTCAACCTGGTACAAAATGTGATGAAAAACATGGATGGTTACCAGTTGGTTTTAGTGATCAATGTCGTGAAATAATAAACAAACATGTACGTGTTGTTTTACGTAGAAGATCAAATATACCTGTTGATTATCCAACAAGATTACCACGTAAACGTCCAATAGGTAAATCTGTTAATGTTAAACGAGTTAAAATTACAAAAAAACAAAAAGAATCATCAGAATCTGAATGGGAAGATATGTAATATAATAAAATTTAATAATTTTAAATTATTATTATTATTAAAAATACTTTTTTTAAATATAGCTTTATTTGTCCAAGTTTATAATTTATATACTTTATGTTATTCAATATCCAATATTGATACGTAAGTAAAAAAAAAAATATTACTTTATTTAAAATTAAATTAGTATGAATTATTATATAATTTGTAAAAATTTTAATTGTTTTTATTGTTTATTAACAGAATAGAAAATGAAAAACGTTCTATATTTTATCTATTAAATTTTTTTCACCGAAATAATTTTATTTTTAATTTAACTTTATGTTCATTTAATTTTTTTTTTTATAAAATTCAATAAACTTTTATTTTTTATTTAATTGTAATTATAATTTTTTTAGTTTTATATACATGGAGTTTTCATTTATTATATATGAATTTTAAAGTCGATAAAATAGAACATCAAAAACATGACAATAAGTATAATGACCAATTGACCAATAAAAAGGTTATGATTCGGTCCAATTTAATCACATTTGAGCACAAATAAAAATAAATATTCTCTATAACTATTATTTTATTTAAAATTATTTATAAAAACAAATAATAAATATTAATTTGAAATAATAACAATGGCAGTTATTCATCGAGCATTATTCACCTGGTTTAACCTTTTAATATTTTTAGTTCTTTTGGTTTTACGTCTTGACTTAAGAATTTTATGGAATTGGTTCATTGTATTTATGCCAATGTGGCTGTATGACAGCATGTTATTAATTTACATAATAATTAATATGATATCACACTGTAAAAATTCACATGACAGAATAAACAGTGTTAAAAAAATGGTAATATTAAATTTTTTATCGAATTTTAATTAAATATTGTTATTTTTTTTTTTTTTTTTTTTTTTTTTTAGGGATGGTATATGACAGCTGTATTACTTAAAATAAGTACACAAATATTAATATGTTCTGTACTTGAAGCACCACAATGGAATTTACCATCAAAAGTAGTATTAGCACCACTGGGGATTTTATTACCAGTATTGTCAACAGATGTTTTTATACACTTAATACAACATTCAAGATATTGATCAACAATAAAATTAACATTATATGACATAAACATATAGCTAAAGGCCAAGTGCCTTGAACACAATCCAAATTGATGAAATAAGATCAACTAACATTTAACTTACGTAAGATATGTTATACAAAATTTATGTTTTGTTTATAATATAAAATGTTATATATGAATAATTGAGAAAACAAAAGAAAAAAACAAACAAGCATGTCTGGAGCACAGCTGGGACCCTGGAAAATCCATTATTCTTAAAACAATGTTACAATGAAATATATATTTATCCATAAGCATGTGACAATTAATGAATAATGCTGAGATGAAATTAAAAAAAAAAAACTGTATCAATACAGATGCAATATGACAAAATGCACATTAACATTACGCAACTTTTTTTTTTTTTAAAAGCTAAAGATTGTTGGTGGTTCTAAGTTTGTGAATTTATTATGTCTCTCAGTATGTTGCTGTTGCTCATTGAAATCACAAGATAATTTTTATCTTAATCATAGAGAGGGGTTGTCATCATACTCATCTCAATATTAATACGTTTTTATATATATTTATTATTTTCTATTAATAACAATTTTAAGTCCAAGGATATATTATAAAATGTTTTATTTATAGTTTTTATTTATTAAATTGTTTATTTGTGATATTATTTATTTAAAAGAAAAAGTTAATTGTGATTATTTTCATCTTTAGTATTATTTAAAATTATTTGTAAGTTTTTTATTTTTAAACTATATGAACTGAAATTTCATTTTATCTTTAATATCATTTTAAACTATTTTTAAATTTAAATTAAAAGAAAAAAAATTAAATACTTTTTATTTGTATTTTGGTAATTAATTATAAAATATAAAATTATAAATTATAATTATTAAAAGAATTTTTTATTTTTGATAAAGATGATTTTTGTTGTAATTATTAATATCATTTAGTTTTTTTCTTATAATAATCAGGCTGATAAAGTGGGTGCTCATCAGAGCGTTAAGTTGAACTCACTATCTGTACTTTACTTTCTTTTTTTTTTTTGTTGTGATTGTGTTTTTCTAAACCATTGAAAAATTTACACAGCATTGTATATAAGGTGAAAGAACCATTACTAGTTCTATTTAAACTCCAAGATCATACTAATTGCATTGCTTACAAAATAAAGAAAAATAAAATAGAAAAAGATAGAAAATTTAACAAGTGATTTGACGATCAGCCAACTGATTGACATCGTTGGAAGGTCAATTAGCAATTTTTATTTATTTCTATAACATTCTTGAAATTCAAACAATTGTTAATAGATTCTTAGTTTTTTTTTCTTTTTAAGATTTAAAATATATTTCCAGGAAAAATGTTTATCACCTTGAAAAAAAAAAAAAGATAATAAATTTTAATTGATAGTTATGAAACTTGTTAATCATATAAGATGTAGTGTGTCATACATATTAGTAATTTTTTTTTAAAAGTAATAAATAATTTTATTTTTAAATAATTTTTACAGATGAAATGGAACATAAAATGTTTAATTTATGTTTATTGTTTTTCATTTGCAATATAAGTATTGGATATTGTATAACTGTGACTGAAGTTAAAGCTGGACATCTTGCTGAATTACCATGTCTAAGTAGTGATGATAATCATAGATTTATGTTTTGGCAATTGAGTGATGATCATGATATTATCGGTCCTGGTAATCCAATAGATGAAGATAAATATAATTATGAAGTTTTAACTGGCAAACTTCTTATCAGGGTGAATTTTTTATCCGTTTGTCTTATCAATTTAATAATGCATATCAATAAAAGTGTCAAATAATGATATTAAAATTATAATGTCATTTGTCAGATAAGATAATAATTTTTATTTGCATAAAAATATTTACCTGAAAAATGAAAATAAATTAATTTTAAATTGATTATACAAATTCAATAAGTTTGTTTTTTTAATTTTTTTATTGAAAATTAATTCAAGTTATTGTAAATTTGAATCTGGTTTATAATAATTATGAATTTATAATAAACTTAGATAAGTTAAATAAATGCATGACCTTGTATTGATATTTCTTTTAATTTTTTTGTGCAGGGTGTATCAACAAAAGAAGCTGGTTTTTATAAATGTGTTTCTAAAGGTGTTGAGGACCATGCAGCTATAAATGTTCATGTAGTAGAGTTAGTTGTAAGAAAGGAATGGGATATACCTTCGGAAAATGCATTTGAGGTTTGTCAATTGATACAAGTATACTTTAATTTTCGTTTATTATATAAATTTTTTTTTTAACTATAGAAAAATTTACTCAGAGGAATGACTGGAGTTATGGTAATTGTCGTTGGAATTGCAGTTGTACTTCTCATTATGATAATGAAAAAGAAAAAAAACCGCACATTTTTTGGTAAAAATAATAACAAAAATATTAAAATAAATTATGATAATTATGCTTTTATTATTATCTTTTTTTATGATGAAGATTTTCCATTTATATATTTTATTTATTTTTTTTATATTATATGTCAATTAAAATTAATCAGGCTTGATTAATTTGTTTGATAAGGTGTAATTGTAAGGTCACGTAATTAGAGTCTTCATGTATTTTAATATTTATCAAGGATTATTCTTTCGATTAAATTCATATCTTTCTAATCTTTAGATTTAGTAATAAATTCGTAGATATTTTTTTTTATTCAATTGATTGATTGCATTAAACTATCAAGTTTTTAAATATCATTTACAATGTTTACTTTAAAAAAAAACATCAAATTATTATTGATTGTTTCAGTGAGTTCTTGAAGTATCATTATTAATAAATTTAAAATTATTGACTTTGTAGATAACAATATTTGCTAAGAAAAAAGACATGATTTGTGTGTTTTTTTAACAGTATTTACTCATTTGTACTATATTTAACTTCATTCTTTAAATGTTAAATTTCATTTAAATAATTTTTTAAAAAGATTAAATTTAATTTTTTACAGACCTTGAAGAATCACGTGATGGTTCACCAGCAAAATATCGACCTGATCAAGTACAACCAAAACCTGGTCCATCAAAAATCGAATCTGTTGGTATTGATAATGCTGGTCTAGATGTTGATTTTCCTCAAGTGTTCACCCATATGCAAACAAATCAAGGACTTAGCCATTAACGTTGCCAAATTTTTAAAATAATTATATGTATTTAAGGTTATAATTAAATAATTATTCATGTAAATGATAAAATTGAAACTTGTCAACTCAATAATATCTCTTTTTGAATCAATTATATAAAAGTAATTTCAATGAAAAAAAAAGAAAAAAAAAAAACAATATTAAAACCAAAAAAATATTTTTATTTTAATTATAATATTAATAGATGAATTAATAGACTAAGAATATCAAGTGCCTTGTAAATAATATTTGATAAGAATTTATTAATTAACAATAAATATACAAAAAAAAACTATAATAAGAATGTGTTCACAAAAGTTTCGCATCTAAAATATTAATGTTACCTGTAATTTAGTTAACTATAACGATACATTAGTTGAGTTCATTGAAATATCCATACGACTATCATCACAAGTTTCATTATTATCATCATCATCTTCTTCATCATCAGGTCCAACTTCAGTTTCTAATAAGCGTATTGTACGTCCATTTTCATTTAATACAGCAGCAACTTTTCTTGGTCCAGAAACAGCAAGACGTTTTGCTACAATACTTTCAAATGGTTTTGGCCAATTTGCATCAAGAAGTTCACCAAGAATTAACAAATCATCATTTTCAAACATTTCTGTATCATTGATTGGTAGTTGTATCATCGATGATGTAGAATTATTTTCATTCAGTAATAAAATACTTAAATATTCAGATGAATAAAATTGCATGTCACTGATAATATAATCATTAATTGTTTTTGAAAAAGAATCTAAAAAAAAAAAGATTTTATTAATTGTAATTAAATAAACAATAATATAAAAATAAATAAAAAATAAGTTTTTAAAAAAAATTAATTTACTTTGTCGATTATTCATAGCGATGGAAGCAGTTTTAAAGGTCATACAATCATCATCATACTGTTCAGCATCAATTTTAAATAATTTTAGTATTCGTCTCTCATCATCAGTTGCAGCTAGAAGTAAAGAACCAGCACTGTTGACAACTTGAGTAGATACTGAAGCTTTAAATGAAGCAAGATACCTTGAATTAACATCAAAATTATTTAAAAGACCTTTATAAGCTTCTGAAAAAACCCTTGTAATTGCATCAACAAGTCTTGAGTGAGATTGAAGCAATGATGAGTTTAAATCTTGCTTGACAATTAATGGATGATCATGTAGACATTTATTTTCATCAATAAATGATGCCCACTCACTACCCTCAGGAGTTAAGACAATTTGAAGTGGCTCACGACGTAAATATTGTCCAAGTTTTTCAAGATTTACACCTTTTCTATGAGTACCAGTTGAATCAGATTTATCAAAACCACGTAAAAATTCAGCAATAAATGTAAGCTCTTGTTGACTAACTCGACTTGCTTCTGAAGGTACACGTTCGTCTGTTAATTTTGCTATTACGACATATAACCATCTAAAACATTTTCCAAAGAAAAAAAAAAAAAAAACAGATATAAATTTATTCAAAATAAAATCATGTTAAAAATGAATAGAAAGTTAATATAAATTTTTACCGAAAGAATGCTTTGTAGTCTCTCATACTGTGATCAATAACTTGTTGAATTTCTGATGATTTTGCTAAAAATGCTTCAGATGCTTCAAGTGCATTTGTAATTGATGTTTCATCTTTTAAACCTAAAGATTCATATGGACCACCCAGTCTAGCCATACCTCTCATTTCAGCAAGTTGATAAACAAGTGCCATTCCAACACTGCTTAAATGTTTTAATACTAATTTTTGAATATTACTATAACATATTTCAATACTGTGACCTAATTTTTTTAATCCTTTTTCTGTTAAATCTCTGAGTAAAAAATTTTTTAATTTTGGTGTTGGTATACCAATCATTAAAAGATCAAGAAAATCAGCAGCAAGAGCACCAGGAAAATCAAGTTCTTCATAGCGTGCAAGTTTTTCATCCATTTCAAGAAGTATTGTTTCCCATGCTTCAGATATTGCCATCAATGTATGAGATAAATAATCCATAAGACACTCAATATTTGCTTGTACTTGAGCAACTTTTAAAAATGCACTACTTGTTTCTAATAGTGAACAAGACATACGATTTATTTTAATACCATCTGGATCACGACAATTGACCCATATTGGTTTACCAGAACCACCAGATATTTCACTTATTGAACCTTGTCCAATTTTAGTTGTTCCACAATAAAACATTCCAAATACAAATATTGAAACTTGTCCATCATCATAGCCTAGCTAAAAATAATTAATAAATAATTATAATTTAATAAAATTATTTAAAAAATAAATAATTTAATTTTAAGTAAATTATAATCTTACTAATAACATGTCAAGATTTTGAAAAAGAAAATCTTTTCTGTCAGGTTCTTGACTAAATCCTCTATTTAAACTTGGTAAAGGTGGTAAATATTTACCAGTTGGTGATGTTGTAAATTTTGTATTTAAATTTGTACTGTCAGGATCAGATGATTGACGTGAATCCAAAGGTAGCCAAGACATACAAGTAACTTTATTATCCAAATTAAGATCTTTTTTGTGTAGAATACTTTTATTTTCAATATCAATAAGATGTAATTGACGTGAATTTTCATATGTAACAGCTAATAATTTACCATCTGGTCTCCAAGCCATACTAGAAACTTCACCAGCTTCATCCTGGGGTGTTAAAAGCCAAACACGTTGCCAGGTTATCCGATGAAGACCAACTTCACCTAAAACAAAAAAAAAAACATTATTAAATGTTTTGTTAGTAATAATTATTGACTAATTAGTTAGTGTTAAGTTACCTTTTTTGTTGGCAACTGCCAGAAGATCCATTTTTGGTGACCATTTCATTAACGTCAATTCTGTAGTTAAAGAACGTTCCTCTAATTTTTTAATAACTCCAGACATTTTTTATTTAAAAAATAATTATTAATTAATATCAAAAATGTCAACAATAATTAAAAAAAAAAAATTCTACATAAAATAACATGTTTATATCATAGTTATTGTTATTTGTTGACACTTGATGTTGTTGTTGTTGTTTTGTAAGATTGTAAGGTTAGGTAGAACCGGTGTAGTTTTTTTTTAGCTTTATTATTGGCTAATAATCAAACCAATTGCAAATAGTTATTTTAAAGTTTTATTAAAACGCATGCGCAAAAATAATTCTGCTAAATGTTTAAAAATAGAATCAACATGGTACATACGAATACGTATATATATTTTGTTTTTATTATTTATTATTACAGCAATAATTTTTAAAGTTGCAAAATAATATAATTAAAAAACTATAATTTAAAAATTATTTAAAAAAACTAATATCAAATAAATTTTAAATTTATACATTTTTAAAGATTTTTAAAATTTTTGTTTATAATAATAATAACAAAAAAAAATCTATGAATGAACTCAAAATAAATATAAAAAAAAAAGGAATTTTGCAGATAAAATACCATTATGATGACGATGTTTAACAAATTTTAAGTCAATAACGAGGCCAAGTATCTTGACACCAACATTTAAAGATGAAAAAAGACAGTTGATATAAATTTATCTTCCTTCAACATCATAATATACTCATATAATTATATATTATATTTTTTCTTAAATGTTATTTTAAAAAGAAGGGAGAAAATGAGATATAAACCTACAAGGCTTATAGCTTAATGTATTTAAAAGTCACGTGATTAACAAACAGAATCCGCGGCGTCCATCGAAAAATCTAAATTCGTCTGAGCCAAAAGGAAGAGGATGAAGACCGACACCCTCAAAAGTTTACAGCGATAGTCAATATAATTGCCATCAGCCAACACGACATTAACCACGTAATTTTTTATATGTTTACAAATTACAATCACCTGGAAAAATAACAATAATTATAATATTAAAAAAGTTGACAATTTTTTTGTTTTTTTTTTTTTTTTTTTTTTTGTACTCGTAGTTTTTTAAATTTATTAATTTTTTTTGAGTTTTTTGGAGAATCAAAATATAATTTTGTGAAAACAACAAATTAATATTCGGCATGATTCGTGTCGATGAGAGTGATCCAGTTGGTGGTAAGATTATTAAAAAAATTATTTTATTTTATTTTTTTTTTTTAAATATTTATAACATGAAAAATATATTTTATATTTCTAAAATATTCTTGACCCAGATCACGCCCCAGTTTAGGAATGTTGTAAAATTCAAAAAAAATAAAATAAAAATAAAAAATAAGACTAATTATGAAAAATAATTTTATAAAAATTATTATTTTTAATTATTTTTAGAAATTGAACCTGCATTTCCATACAGGGATGTAAATATAAGACGAGGTATCAATTTTAAGGATGATTATGATGTTCAATCCGAGCTTGGACGGTAAGTTTAAAAAAATAAATAAATACGTATATAAATATTAAAATTAAAACGCATTTTATATTGTTATTTATTAACAATTAGATGTTTGATATAAACAATTATTTTTATTCGAAACAATCAACCTTGAAAAATATTGTAATTGGCATTTCATTGGCAAGTCAAGGTCACTGATTCGTTTAATTAAATTTAATTCAAAACAATGTTTATCATTTTTTGGCAGTAAAATATTTTTACTGTTTATTATTAATTATTATATTTATATTTTTTATAATAAAATTTTATATTTTAATAATAAATAACTTGATAAAAAAAAAAAAAAAAAAAAATTAAAATAAGGAAGTTTAATTGATAACTCTTTTAACTAGTCAATTACCATTGAGAAAAGACATGTCGATGACTAATGAAATCATTGGCATTCGGTTCATGCCAACACGTGGCAATGATGTGTATCAACAATTTATTTACAAACTTCCTGTATTAATTCAATTAACAATATCTTTTATATATTTATTTTTTATTAAATTGTTTTTTTTTTTTTTTTTAAATAATTTAATTTGAATTTATCAAATTGATTTGCCAATCTTTTTTCTTTTTATTTTTGAATAATGAAATTATTAATAATCCACATGCCAAACATTAATGCAATATTTGAATGAAAAAATATAAAGCATATGTTTTTTTTTTTTGTGTTTTTTTTTACTGAGGAATTTCGAAGCCACACGCGTTGATAATCGAACATACTGGGTGTCTGTGTGTGTTTTGGTAATCAAGGTCTTTTTCTATAAATATAATACGTTTATATACATATTGTCGGTTAAAACACTCATGACAACAATACAGAACATCGCAAGTCTGCATACCAATTGAATTCCATTTAGTCTTAAAAATTTTTTACAATATTTTAAAAATTATTATTATTATTATTTTAAATATGAATCATGTGTATATGGTGAATTGTTTATATATGACTGATGATCTTGACACCAGTGGAGATCAAGATGAAAGAACTGTTTGAAAATTGGCAGGATGTTAGAATTATTACATAATTATTATTTTTGTAAATTAAAAAAAAAAAAAAAAATACTAATATATATATGTATTTTAGAAAATACAATGAGATGAATAATTTATGTATAATTTTATAATTTTAATTGTTTTGACTAATGTTATTTGTATTATTAATTTTTTTAAGAGGTAAATTTGGTACAGTTTACCATTGTAAAGATAAAAAAAATGGTCTTCGTTTGGCAGCTAAAGTTGTTAATACAGCAAAAAAAGAAGATAGACGTGCTGTTGAACGTGAAGTTGAAATAATGAGACGTTTACAACATCCAAGACTCATTCAACTTTATGATGCCATCGACACTGGTCAACAAATATATGTTATATTAGAACTTATTGAAGGAGGTGAACTTTTTGAACGTGTTATTGATGATGATTTTCTTTTAACTGAACGTAGTTGTGCTGTTTTTATGAGACAAATTTGTGAGGGTATTGAATTTGTTCATTCACAAAATATACTTCATCTTGACATGAAGGTTTGTTTAATTTTTAATTATAATAATTTTGGTTAAAATAAACTATTAATTTAAATGACAAACAAAAAAACGTAGTAAAATTGTAGTAAAAATAAACAAAAATTAAAAAAATATTTCTTCATTTTTTTCTTGATAAACATGAGTAACTGCATGAATTGTTTAGATTCAAACTGATTTTGTGTAATAAAACTCTGTTAAACTCAATTTTCCACTGTTTTACTATGTTTTTCTTCAAATTATGCTAATTTAGGAGTTAAAAAAAAAACACGAAAAAGTAAAATAAAAAAACACAATAAATTATATTTTTACCAGGGAAATTTGTAATGAATAAGTAACTCGAATTAACCAGTATGTATATTTAAATAAAATTTTATTTTTCAACAGCCAGAAAATATTCTTTGTTTAACTAAAGAAGGAAACAGAATTAAAATAATTGATTTTGGTCTTGCACGTCAGTTTGATCCAAAAAAAAAACTTCAAGTTTTATTTGGTACACCAGAATTCGTTGCACCTGAAGTTGTTAATTTTGATCAAATTGGATATGGAACAGACATGTGGAGTATTGGTGTAATCTGCTATGTTTTGTAATAATTTATTGATCATTTTATTTATTGGCATTTTTCTTTTAAATTCTATCTAAATTACATTTTTTTTTTTTTAGATTATCTGGGCTGTCACCATTTATGGGTGATACTGATGTCGAGACAATGGCAAATGTAACAATTGCCAAGTATGATTTTGATCACGATGCATTTTCTGAAATATCTGAAGATGCCAAAGATTTCATCAGACGACTTCTTATTAAAGACAAAGAGTGAGTAAATATTTAATTTTTATAATTTACTATGCATCGCTTGATATAAAAAAATAAAAAAATATATAAAGGTTCTTTCGTGGCTCTATGGTTTATACTTAATAAATTTATCAACTCAATAATTACATAATAATAAACAATAAAATAACTCACATATTTTTATTTTATTTTATTGAATTTTGATCACTTTTTTTAATTTGATAAACACAAGATAAACATTTATTGAAGTATTGACATAAAAAAAAAATTAAAAAAAAAAAAAAAAAAAAAAAAGACTATACTTGCAGTATTCAAGCACATAAAATGGGACCAAGGGAAAAATCGAGCACGAAAGATCCACATGAAAAACAATATAAAATATAATAAAAAAAAAAAAAATGAAAATATGAACTGAAAGGATGAAAATATTTCCAGAAAACGATTAACAGCCACTCAATGTCAAAAACATCCATGGCTGAAAAAGAAGAAAATAGAGGCATCAAAGGAATCATCAAAGGATAAAATAAAAATCAAGGAATCATCAAAGAAAAAGAAAAATAAATCAACTGAAGAAAATAAGAAAAAAACTCAAGTTATTGATACTAAAAATAAAAATGAATTAGATGTTACAAAAGATAATTTACGTTTATTTGTTGAGCGTTGGAGAGAACATCCAAATAGTCCTTATATGATGGATGATGATTCAGGAAATATTGTTGTTAATATTAATAATGAATCAATTTCACTGAGAGGTCAGAGTCCATCACCAAGACAAAGTATATGTAGTACACCATCCGAACAATCAGAATCACAAGAAAGCATTAATAATTTTTCACTTGATATTTCATCACTTGGTATTGAACGTAGAGCATCAGAAGGTAGTTCACAAAAATTACAACATCGTGATACAGCATCACAAATTGTTCTTACTGAAGAAATTATTAAATTATCTGAACATTTGAGATTAATGTCAATGTCACAAAATGATAATTCAAAAAATTTAAAAACAAATAATACTGAAGATAAAATAAATAAAATACAAAATAAAATAAATAATGATAATATTAATAAAAAACAAAATATCGTTAATCAAGATCAATTATTAAATAATGCAACAAATGAAATATCAGAAAAATTATCAACTATAACAAGACAAAGAAAATTACATGGTACAACATTTAATGCTGGTAAAAATTTTGATAAAAAAGATAATTATTTACCAGAATTTACATTAAAAAAATTAAAAAATAATGATAATAAAAATAATAATGATATTAAAAAAACTAATTCATTATCAAAAAATTGGAAAATTGATATACGTAAAGATTTAAAAATGGATGATAATTTAGATAAAGAAATTGATTTAACACCTCCATGGAGAAAATCAAGAGCAAAACATCGTTTTGGTGAAATATGTCGTGATGTACCAAGAATATCAAATCTTCATAATATACATAAAAATATTGATTTTGATGAACCAACAAGTACTAAAAATTTATTATTACAATTACTTGGTGAATGGGATGAACGACCCGGTAGTATTGGTGGTAGAAAATCAATAAGTGTTGATTGGAATAAAGAATCAGTAGCAAGACAATCAATAAATTCACTTGCTGATTATTTTTCATCTGTTGATCAAAATAAAACATCTTGTGTATCAAATTCATCAAAGACTTATCATTAAATTATTATTTTATGTTTACTTAAATAAATATATATGAAATAAAAAAAAAAAATAAAATCTAATAATTATTCAATGCCTATAAAAAAAAAAAAAAAATAATAAATAATTAAAAAAGAAAATAATAATGTTGTCAAATTAAAGGGCCACGAATTGAGTAAATGTGAGTAAATGTAAAAATAAAATAATTTATTTAATATTAAAATTATTTTTTAGTAAAAGATTATCAGCTGTAGAACTTCAGGAGCATCGTTGGATTGTTGCTGCACTTGAAAATCCAATTTCCAAGGTTAGACTAAAAAGATATGTCATCAAGAGAAGATGGGTGAAGGCTGTCAATACTATTTTAGCACTCAAGAGAATGGGTGCTCATATTAATCTTGAGCTTGTTTAAAGTATTTTTAAAATTATAAAAAAAGAACAGACTATATATTGGAGTACGAAAAGAAAAAAAAAAAAAAGATTATACTATTTGAAATTGTTAAAAGACAGTGTCAATCAATAAAAAAAAATAACCATTTTTTAAAATTTGATTATTTGTTGTGTTTATTTGAATCTCTACTCACAGTTATAAAGATTATTATTTTAAAAATGAAATATAATAATTATATACGAATAATAATATTTTTGAGATTTGTTTTTTTTCCAGTAATATATTATTTGAACATTGATTCTCGTTGATAAGCTTTTTCAAGTCTTATTTGTTTTTTTATGTTATCTTCTTCTATAAAAAAAAAAATCATCATTATTTAATATTGTTGTATCTTCTACGATACTTGTACTTTCAATTTTTGTTTTAACAACAACAGAATCACTATAATTATCAATGATAATTTTATCTATTTTGATACATTATCAACAAGTTTATTATTATTCAATAATATTGTTTCTATAACATCATTACCATTTCACCAGCACCACCATTAGAGATATTAAAAACATTTTTTGCACGGTTTCATCAACATTTTTATCAATTACGACATCTTTATTATGAGTTTGAATGTCTTAGTTTGTTAATTATTTTATTTTTTTTCAAATTTCTGATGATTAATATTTTATATCTTGTTATTAAATTGAAGAATCTAAAAACAAAAATAAACAGAATCAAAAAAATTTAATAATATATCCAAAAAAAAAATTTTTTTGTTTATATGAATTTTCATATATTTTATTTTTCACTAAGTTAATAATGAATTTTTTTTTTATCGAATTCGATAATTTTTTTTTTATATGTTTTACATATATATTTTCTTATTTAATTAATTAATTTTATTAATTGATTAAACTTGTTTTCTCATATATTTTATATATGGATTTATATTGTTTTATTTATTTTATCCGTCCGCTTGTTGTTCTGGTTGGGTGGGTATTTGAACCCGCTCACTCTCTAACCATAAGGCGGTAGGCTAGCTACTCTGCCACAAGACGGCTCGAAATTAATGAAGAAAAATTATCTTTATAAATTTACTGTTTATAAAAATATTATTTTATTTTATAAATTTGAACTAATTTTCAATAATATTTATTTATTTTTTTTTGTAAGTACATACTTATTTAGATTAATTTACAATATTAACGTATTCATATAACTTTTAATTGTGTATAAAATTTTATTTTAATTTATTTTTATTGGATAAAAAATTGTACAAATATGAATGAAATTTTATAAATTAAAAGTTTTATTTATTTCTGATCAATTAAAATTTATAAAAAATATTTAAAATAGTATCTAAAAACATCAAATATTTGCTGCATAAAAAAAATTATTAATTTCACTGGCAACGTTTAATAATAATCGTTGAATTCAAAATTATATTCAAGAGTAATGCAACTAATATTTATAAAAATAAATTATATTAAAAAGATATATCTTAACAATTATTTGGTGATACTAAAAAATACTCATCCAGCTTTCTAAAGAATCCATCAGTGTTCTAAAATAAATATATATTACTTTGACATGATTTTACAATTTATGTTTTATTTAGTACCACGTTTACAATATATGACAGTAGAGAAGGTATAATAATTATTATTTTAACAATAGTTAATTTACTATTTCTTTATATATTTATACATATATTGAGAATACAGTGACAACATAACTGTACATAAGCTGATTTTAATATTTCAAATTGATAGAAAAATAAAAAACCTAATAAATTCAATAATATTTTTCACTGATGTTCCAGTTTTTTACTTCTTATTCTTCAACAAGTTTATCCAGAGGCACTAATCGCTCTGTATATATACTGATATCAGCTGTGTATTGGCGTATTTTACTAGAAAAATTGCGATGATATTCAACCACAAAATAAAAACACTTATCAAAGCAATCCATACTTTTCATCTAAAAAAATTAATATAATTATAAACAAGCCACGGTTGATTAGTTCAATAATTTGTATTCTTTCTCCCAAGCCATTGGAAATTTAAAAAAGCGTTTAAAATTATTAATTCGTTATTTTCTAATAAAAAATTGCCTAAAGATGCATTAAAAAAAAAAGACAAATTGTTGTAAAATAATGGTTTAGAAAATTATTTATGCAATTGCGTTTGTATTTCTGGCCACAATTACATCTGGATCTTGATAAATGCATTGAAAATTTAAGAGATTAATTTTTTAAATAAAAAAATGGCTACAAAACGAGATGTGATTAAAAAGACAATTACTTGTATAACTATTGTTTAAAAAATTCTTTAATCAATCGCATCTTTTTCCTAGTTTTTTTTACCTAATCAATGAATTTGAAATTACATAAATTAAGTTTTAAAATAATCAAATAGCTACGGAAAATGGGGTCATTGGGAAAAAAAGTTACTGGTACAATTACTCAATTACTCGTAATTTTAGATGCATTTATCCATAACGAATTTCTATAGAAAAAGATTTGAGATTGAAAAATTTTTTGTAGGACACTCGCGATCGCTGGCCAACTTTACCATTTTATCATGCGTCATTGTTTGCATAAAAAATAAAAATAGCACAAGACAGAATAGTCGCAGAGGTTTCATATTAGGCTTAAAAAAAATTGTTTTTCAAAATTATACAACTTTTTCAAATTACTTTTTTTTTCATAAAAACAGTATTTTTCGAAAAAAAAAAAAAAAAATATTAGAAATTTTTTAGTTTCACTGGAATTTCAAAGTTCTTTGGTAAAATTCCGATTTATAACAGAATAATAGAACAGAAAAATAAGTATTTGAAAGAGGTCATTAGATATTAAACAAATGTCGAACAGTTCTGACAAATTAATATTAATAAACTCAATACTTCCAACAACAACGACACAACGAAATCATGCAAATAATATTTTATTGCCGAGAAAAATCAAACATAACAACCATACGTAGCAATACGTAGTAACGTGTTCGTGTGAGAGGAAAATATCAATATTACAAACAAATGCTGAAAATTTTAAACCAATTAAATTACGAATAAAATGTGGTCAAGTACACTTGACCAGTGTTGGCCTCATTTTATACGGCCGTATCATACGCCCGTATCATACGCCGTATTATACGGCTCTCATTTTTGGCGTCGTATAATACGTTTTATACGGAGGTCAATAAAAATGAAATCGGTAAAAAAAAAAAAATACTCAAAAAAAAATATATACCCCAACAATAATTGTTTAGTAAATTTTTTTTTTTAAGTACATCCTTTTCCTTAGCTACATCTCATTCTATAGCTATTTGTTTATTTAACAATTATATTCATGCATTATTTTATTTAAAAAATAAAGTGCAAATAGCTAAAGGAAAAGTATGTAGCAAGAATTTCAGTGTTATAAAAAAATTTTCTTTTTAAAAAAGTTAAATTATATTTTATTCAACTTTTTAATAAAAATTTTATTTATTAAAAATTTAAATTGTTTTAAACAATATTTAATATTGAACAATACGTTATTATTGTTATATTTTTATTTTTGTTGACATTGCTTTTATAAACATATAGGAAATCTATTTACCGACGGTAGCACCGCCATATTATACGTTTTATCCGTATTATACGAAAATGCGTATAATATTCCAAAAATGCAAAAGAGCCCAATACTGCACTTGACTCAGATTGGCTAATGATGTAGATGAACAAAAAAAAAGTGGGAGTCATGTATATAAAAAAAGTGATCATGTACCAAATAACCACAAAAGCTTCGCCAGCTGTACTTGACGCTTCTCCAAGATGATTAAGAGTACAAGGATGTTTTTGGAAGCTATCATTGAATTGGAGAAGAAGAAAACAGTCACCACCATACAGGACCTGGAGAAGTATTTGGAGAAGAAATACCAGCTGAACATGGAGCATCATCGGGATTTTTTGTGGACGTACATCGAAGGAGCCATCCGTCAAAATATTCTGGAAATAACAGAAAATTTTGAAATCAAAACCATTAAAAACTAATGGCGAATCGGCCCTTTTCAGGGCCACTAATTATTTTATGCGTCTGAAAAACTTTTTAATAAAACATGACCTTTTTCTTTGATAAATTATTTTTTAGGCTGTTTATATTTTGTCTATCTATGAGCATAATTATGATGGGACAGTAAATCAAAATATGTTTGTTATTTTCGTTTATGGTTTTATATTAGTTCCTTATATTTTACGTTCCCCTATCCGATCCCGAAAGATTATCGAAATGCGCAACGCTAACGAAATGCTAACGACGCATCAGTGTAGTAAAAGATTGTAGGCATGGAAGGCGTTTATACTTTTGATAAATTAAAATGTTCAATTGGTCAATTTCTTGGGGATTAATACAATGACTCAAATATACATATAGTTTAATAAAAGCTCCTTGTGTCCAACAAAATTAAAAATAACATAACATTACTCGCGTCATATCTACAGCAAGTATAAACTTAACAAGAAAATTTCATGAGATTTAACACAATAATAATGAAATAAAATTTCTTAATTAGGAGCATTATTGTAAGATGTGTCATTGTTTGTTAGTTAGATGTATTCAATGACAAATAAATAGGAAATTAAAATAATAAACTATCAGTTAACTGAATTATCCACTAATTATATATTCATTGTATACTTGTTAAACAATGAGTGCAAACAAAATATTATAGGTAAAACGAAAAGTAATCATCATTCAATAAAATTGTTGACCCTGAAAAGGGCCGATTGGTTTTTGTTTATTTGGAGCTAGTGTATTTGGTGACAGCCTTGGTGCCTTCACTAACAGCATGCTCGGCAAGTTCACCAGGAAGAAGAAGATGAACAGCTGTTTGGATTTCCCGAGATGTGATTGTAGATCTCTTGTTGTAATGAGCAAGACGGGAAGCTTCAGCTGCGATACGCTCAGATATCATTGACAAAACTGTTCATGATACTCATGGCTTTGGATGAGACACCAGTATCTGGATGAACTTGTTTCAATACTTTGTAGATGTAGATTGCGTAACTTTCCTTCCTCTTCTTTCTTCTTTTGGACTTGTCAGACTTGGTGATGTTTTTTTGAGCTTTACCGGCTTTTTTGACTGCTTCACCGCTTGCTTTTGGTGGCATGTTGATTTAACGAGAAAGGAGCGATGCTTACTTGATGAATATCAACAAGTGAATGTAAAAAAAAATTCCGTTTTGGGCGCTTTAATAGGCATTCGAGGAGTAGCTGCGCTCTAGTCACACTGAACTGTGTCCAATGATTGGTGCGCAGCTACTCCTTGAAAACACGCTGAAAATGTCGGTTTTGGTCAGTCACTTGCAGAACATCGCTCATTTTTTTTAATACCCACACAATGTTGAACATCTGGAGAGCGTTCGATAGCATTAAGATTATTTAATAAACAAATATAACTCACGAAAAAAATGGACTTAAGACGAGACAATTTATTCTTTATTTTTCAAATGATTAAAAGCTCTCAAATTATTTTTAAATGAACAAATAGTTAAAGAAAGATAATTTATTCTTAATTTTCACATAAATAAATTATTTTTTAATAAACAAATAGGTAAAAAAGAAGATGTGCTCAAAAGACAATATTTATTTTTTATTTTTCAAATAAATACCTGTAAATTATTTTTCTAGAGAACAAATAGCTAAGAAAACAGATGTACTCGAGAATAAGTTAATTTACTTTTTCGAATCAATAAATTATTTTTTAATAAACAAATAGCTAAAGGAAAGAATGGACTCAAAGAAAAGGCAATTCATTTCTTTTTTTTAAATAAATAAATGCCTGAAAATCATTTTTTCATAAACAAATAGCTAAAGAAAAAATCGGACTTAGAAAGAGACAATTTATTTTTTATTTTTCAGATAAATTAATCCCTGAAAATCATTTTGTAATCAACAAAAAGCTATAGAAGTGGATGGACTTGAAAAAAGTCAATGTACTTTTTGTTTTTTGAAGAAATAAATGCCTACAAATTATTTTTTTTTTAACAAATAGCTAAAAAAAAAGATAGACTTAATAAAAAAAAAAATTTTTCAACGATTATTGCTGTTAAAAATATTTTTCTAGCTGCATCAATTTTTTCGGCTATTCAGTTTTGAGTATTTTTATAAATAAAAGCTTTCGAATTATTTTTGATCAACAAATAGCTAGGGGAATATAGATGTTGTTCCCACAACAAGTGAAAGTTGTTTCAAAAATTATCTTTTTTTGAGTCCAATTTTCTCTTGAGCTATTTGTTTATGAAAAAATAATTTAAAGGCATTTATTAATAATAATCAAAACAAAATCACAGATTTATGTACCCCGAAATGTCTCAATTTTTTTTTTTTTTTTTCTATCTTTAATAATCAAAAAACATGAATTGAAAAAATATCTTAAAATTTTGGAGTATAGAGCTGCATAATTTGCTGGAAAGAGGAAAAAAAAAAAAAAAAGAGGCGGTTTTTATTAACACAATGCAATAGCTATTTTAAGTTTATTCTTGAACCGAGTAACAACTTTAGTCTCTCGCACAATGGCACGTACTAAGCTACCTCTGCCCGTAAATCAACTGGAGGCAAGGCTCCACGTATAAACAACTTGTTACCAAAGCTGCACGTAAGAGTGCACCAGCAACTGCATGAGTTAAGAAGCCACATCGTAATCGTCCAGGAACAATTGCTCTTCGTGAAATTCGTCGTTACCAAAAGAGTACTGAGCTCTTGGTCCGTAAGTTGCCATTCCAACGTCTTGTTCGTAAAATTGCACATGATTTCAAAACAGATCTGAGATTCCAGTCATCAGCTGTTATGGCACTTCAAGAAGCCAGTGAAGCCTATCTTGTTGGTCTCTTTGAAGACACCAACTTGTGTGCCATCCACGCTAAACGTGCTACCATTATGCCAAAGGACATCAAATTAATTTAACTTGAAAATATCTTTAATTGATTGAAATTATTTTTAATATTCTTATATATGCATCCATTCAAATAAATTGATTTTTGCTCCAATTTATTATTTACCATCTAGATTATTTTAAAATTCAATAATAATAGTATGTGGATGTATCGTTTCTGTAATGTAAAGAATACTGTCTGTTTTATAGTAGAAATAAAAAAAAAAACCAGACGACTGCTTATATTAGGTGTGTTCGTTCACTATTTACACCGAGCGTATGCACGGAGCGTATGCAAAGAAGCGCTAGAGTCGTGCGGTCATTTGAAGAAACTTTTTTAATAAAATTTACTATTTATTTATTGTTATTTGTTTTTTTCAGTTCTTTTGCTGTCTGTCATAATTATTAATTGCTAATTAGTTATGGTGTTGTTATTTTTCTTTCCGAATCCAATGCGTTAGTAAATTTTATCAATGAAGTTTCTTCAAATGCCCGCACGACTCTAGCGCTTCCTTGCATACGCTCCGTGCATATGCTCGGTGTGAATATATATCTAGAATGACAGCGAATAATTAAATTGCTGTAAGTAATTTAAGATTTAAAATCGTAATTTTTAGAAAAAATATTATAAATTGGAATTGTAAATTTTATGCAAATATATAATTAAATTTTGTATTTATTTTGTTTGACAGGTTTGATGCCAGTTCTGGATGGATGTATAATGCTGTTACTGCAATGATATCAACTACAAAAAAAAAAGAAAGTTATTATCGATGAAATAAAATTTTGAAGATTAATTTAGTTCCAGTCGACATATATTGCTTCATATCAATTGCAACAGTTGTTAGCAAAGTTTAAAAATATTATAGGAATTTGATAAATACACGTTGTATAAATTCAGGTGTGTACAACTTTGCATTAATATTAACTAAAAAAAATTTGTAATAGTAATCGCAGATTTTCTTAATAACAAAAGTGTCTACATATAATTTGAAAAAAAATTTAAAATACAGTATTTTTATTAAAATTTCACAGTTTTGTTTTAAAACTTCAACATATACCTAGTAGAAAATTTTCTCCGCCGTATCTACGCAATTTTTACGCTATTTCTACGCCTTTTTTTTTGTTCACCTTTTTCCGAAAATCACCCATGGTGGAGAAATAGCAGACAAATTTTTCCGCCATTTGTTCAACCCTTCTCCAACCTTTATCCATCTCTCATCCACCTGAAAATTATTTCGCCATTTGACCAACCTTTATCCAACTTTTCTCCACCTAAAAATTTTTCCGCCTTTTTTCCACCATTTGTCCAACCTTTCTCCGACCGTAATCCATCTGAAAATTATTCCGCCATTCGTCCAGCCTTTCTCCGACCCTCATCCGCCTGAAAATTATTCCGTTTTTCCCGAGTGGAAATTTATTCCAGGATATGATCAAAACTTGATCAGGCAACTTTCAATAGGATCAAGTTTTGATCAAACAAATTGATCAAGAATAGATCAAAACGTAACGCAAAAATGGATCAAGTCTTACGCAAATAAAACACGAACATGAAAATGCTTCAGTTCACCACATGTTTTTCAATTCACTAGAACAACCAGAACATCAATATACTGGCAATGTAACTGAAAAAACTTCAATCTATATCTAGAATGACAGCGAATAATTAAATTGCTGTAAGTAATTTAAGATTTAAAATCGTAATTTTTAGAAAAATATTATAAATTAAAATTGTAAATTTTATGCAAATATATAATTAAATTTTGTATTTATTTTGTTTGACAGGTTTGATGCCAGGTCTGGATGGATGTATAATGCTATTACTGCAATGATATCAACTACAAAAGAAAAAAGAAAGTTATTATCGATGAAATAAAATTTTGAAGATTAATTTAGTTCCAGTCGACATATATTGCTTCATATCAATTGCAACAGTTGTTAGCAAAGTTTAAAAATATTATAGAAATTTGATAAATACACGTTGTATAAATTCAGGTGTGCACAACTTTGCATTAATATTAACTAAAAAAAATTTGTAATAGTAATCGCAGATTTTCTTAATAATAAAAGTGTCTACATATAATTTAAAAAAATATTTAAAATACAGTATTTTTATTAAAATTTCACAGTTTTGTTTTAAAACTTCAACATATACCTAGTAGAAAATTTTCTCCGCCGTTTCTACGCCATTTTTTTTGTTCACCTTTTTCCGAAAATCACCCATGGTGGAGAAATAGCAGACAAATTTTTCCGCCATTTGTTCAACCCTTCTCCAACCTTTATCCAACTTTTCTTCACTTAAAAATTTTTCTGCCTTTTTTCCACCATTTGTCCAACCTTTCTCCGACCGTAATCCATCTGAAAATTATTCCGCCATTCGTCCAGCCTTTCTCCGACCCTCATCCGCCTGAAAATTATTCCGTTTTTCCCGAGTGGAAATTTATTCCAGGATATGATCAAAACTTGATCAGGCAACTTTCAATAGGATCAAGTTTTGATCAAACAAATTGATCAAGAATAGATCAAAACGTAACGCAAAAATGGATCAAGTCTTACGCAAATAAAACACGCACATGAAAATGCTTCTGTTCACCACATGTTTTTCAATTCACAAGAACAACCAGAACATCAATATACTGGCAATGTAACTGAAAAAACTTCAATCTATATCTAGAATGACAGCGAATAATTAAATTGCTGTAAGTAATTTAAGATTTAAAATCGTAATTTTTAGAAAAATATTATAAATTAAAATTGTAAATTTTATGCAAATATATAATTAAATTTTGTATTTATTTTGTTTGACAGGTTTGATGCCAGGTCTGGATGGATGTATAATCCTATTACTGCAATGATATCAACTACAAAAGAAAAAAGAAAGTTATTATCGATGAAATAAAATTTTGAAGATTAATTCAGTTCCAGTCGACATATATTGCTTCATATCAATTGCAACAGTTGTTAGCAAAGTTTAAAAATATTATAGAAATTTGATAAATACACGTTGTATAAATTCAGGTGTGTACAACTTTGCATTAATATTAACTAAAAAAAATTTGTAATAGTAATCGCAGATTTTCTTAATAATAAAAGTGTCTACATATAATTTAAAAAAATATTTAAAATACAGTATTTTTATTAAAATTTCACAGTTTTGTTTTAAAACTTCAACATATACCTAGTAGAAAATTTTCTCCGCCGTTTCTACGCCATTTTTTTTGTTCACCTTTTTCCGAAAATCACCCATGGTGGAGAAATAGCAGACAAATTTTTCCGCCATTTGTTCAACCCTTCTCCAACCTTTATCCAACTTTTCTTCACTTAAAAATTTTTCTGCCTTTTTTCCACCATTTGTCCAACCTTTCTCCGACCGTAATCCATCTGAAAATTATTCCGCCATTCGTCCAGCCTTTCTCCGACCCTCATCCGCCTGAAAATTATTCCGTTTTTCCCGAGTGGAAATTTATTCCAGGATATGATCAAAACTTGATCAGGCAACTTTCAATAAGATCAAGTTTTGATCAAACAAATTGATCAAGAATAGATCATAACGTAACGCAAAAATGGATCAAGTCTTACGCAAATAAAACACGCACATGAAAATGCTTCAGTTCACCACATGTTTTTCAATTCACGAGAACAACTAGAACATCAATATACTGGCAATGTAACTGAAAAAACTTCAATCTATATCTAGAATGACAGCGAATAATTAAATTGCTGTAAGTAATTTAAGATTTAAAATCGTAATTTTTAGAAAAATATTATAAATTAAAATTGTAAATTTTATGCAAATATATAATTAAATTTTGTATTTATTTTGTTTGACAGGTTTGATGCCAGGTCTGGATGGATGTATAATCCTATTACTGCAATGATATCAACTACAAAAGAAAAAAGAAAGTTATTATCGATGAAATAAAATTTTGAAGATTAATTTAGTTTCAGTCGACATATATTGCTTCATATCAATGGTAGACTCCATTTTGCCATTTTCGAATTGAAGGAATTCTCATTGTGGTTAGTCTTTTTCGCTTCTATTAGAATTAATTATCTATTAGAATCTATTAAAATTTATCAATTTAAAAAAAAAAATATTAATTAGTAGAGTGTAGAATAACTTTCTGTATTTAATTTTTCCCTGGTAAAAATTTTTCTCCGCCTTTTGTCCACCTTTTTCCAAAAATGACCCATGGTGGAGAAATGGGTGACAAATATCTCCACCATTTCTCCACCTTTCTCTAACCTTTCTCCACCTGAAAATTATTCCGCCATTTCTCCACCAATTTGTCCAACCGATATCCAACTTTTCCCAAACCTTCCTTTTTCTTTTTCCAACATTTTTAATATATTATTATATATTATATAGTTAATAAATTATCATGGAAATTATTAGTTATATATTATTATATCAGTTTAATATATTATACGAATGAGTATAAAAAATTATTGCCTACTCTACGAATCAACATGAATAAATTGATTATTTTAAAAATTTCATTTATTATTTTTTATTATATTAACCCAAGTAAAAAAAATATGTATAAAATAATAATAATTTATATAAAAAATAATATATAATATAAATGATCATTTATAATATATATAAACTTTTGGCCTTTTCATTTTTTTTTTTTTTTTTTTTTTTATTATTATTACAAAATAGTATTAAAAAATCGTTTTGTGACTGTTTGCATGATAATAGTGAAGTAAAAAAAAAAAAAAAAAAAAAAAATTCTCACCCAAAATTGAGCGTTAAAAACACGGATTTTCGCCCATTTTTCATGCCTTTTGATTTATCCTAGTCGTTTTTTCAGAGAACCCAACAGGTTTCAAGACGTTATCTATGTAAAATTTACTCAGCTTTTCAAAAATGATAACGAAAATGAAAAAAATTTAGGGGCAAGGTCATAAATTCAGCTTTTTAAATTTTAAACATGATTTTCATAGATAAAAAAAAAATTGAGAAAAATATAAATATTCTTTTCAAAAAGCTAAGAAAATTTTACATATAAAATCATTCATCCTGAATTTTTTTTGTTTTTATAAAAAACCGAAAAAAATTATTGAAAAAAACCCAATTTCAAATTTTGATGAAATTCCCCATACAATAGGGGTCAAAATAAGGGGGGGGGAAATCTAAAAAAAATTTACATGGCATATCTTTCCAAGGTCTACAAACCTATGATAGTTAAAAATTGGTCTGAGGATAGGTCACCCAAATCGCCGTCCACAATTGGCGTTTTTGCTCATATACATGTATATATATATATAAACTTTTGTCTTTTTTTAAAACATTGTTATATAAAAATAAATATTCTAATTTAAAATAAATGTATTGTCTTGAAATAATGAATTATTTTCCATTAAAACTGATTTTGAGTGATATATTTTTTTTTTTCGAGTTTAGTATTATTTTGTCATTTTTCTCGTAAACCATAAAGAATTTCGAAAATTACCAAACGTAAATTTCGTTTTATTTTTTTGTTTTACATCGAAAACTATCATAAAATATTAATGTGAAATAAAAAAAAAAATTTTTTTTCGAAAACGAAAATTTCAAAAATTAAAAAAAAATACTCATGTTCGTGGACCCACTCTCGTGCTGTGCTTAAAATTTGTGTATGGGCATGTCTTTTTCTAAAAAAAAAATTGGCGAAAAAAAAATGGTCCTTTTTGAGATATCCCAAAATATATGATATTCAAGATGGCGGTGACCTTAAAAATTGATGAAAAAATTAGAGGCTTAATTTCAGCCCAAAATTAATCAAAAAAAGCTTACTTCATCAAAATCGCAGGAGGTCAGGCAGATGACCCCGTGATTTGACTAAGAACGCCCCATATATATAATAATATCCATAATTATATCCATATTATGTATCTATACATGTATGCATATATATATATAAATTATATATTGTATAAATAATAAACAAATAAGAAATATTAAACTGAAAAAAAAATTAATATGTATTAATGCATTTTGATATATAACTGAACTAGTAAATTGATGCATAAAAATATTGCCGTATTGCACGATTTCAATTTTGGTGGAGTAGTGCGGAGTAGTGTTAGTGCCTGTCTGTTTACGCCCGCACTATACTAAGTCTCGGTTTTTAGGGCAATAGCGTAGCAAGATGGGCACAAAATTTAGCGTTTTATTATACGGGCCCTTCAAGCTTTAAATATCAGTCCGACTTTGCCGTCGGCAAGCAGCCTTAACTACATGTATCGAAAATAAAATTTCTTCGTTGGTTTTTATTGTATCATATTTTTTTTTTAACAAAAAATTAATTAATGGCAAAACAAGTTACATTACAAATTTGCTACAATTTCGAATACTTGACGCTTTTTTTTGTACAAAATACTTGTTTTTTGTTTTTAGTTAGATATCACATCTTTTTTTGAAGTTTTTTTTGTATCAAACAAAATTTATACAATTTATACATCATCAAGTTTAATATTTATTTATAATTATTTTACCGGTGTATCATTTATTGATATTTATTATTTTTATAACAAAATATTGCACAATAATCATATGTCAATTCTGCAAGGCAGCCAACAGAAATAAGCAACAGACTAACTGAGTAAAAAAATAAATAAAATATTATAATCTCATACCGTACTACCAACCTAACAAAATCAGAAATCTGGCTTTTCAGCCAAAAAATCGCAATCGTTAATTTAATTGTTCAATAAAAAAAAAAATATGCCACTAAAAAAATCCGATTTTTTTTTTTAAAAAGAAGCCTGACATCGATTTATGGGATCATTACAAAACCCCGTATTTTTAAATTGATTTCATCATATTTTAATTAAATCTTAAACAATTGGGGACGAAAGGGGTCACCAATGTGTCGTGTATAATAAGGCACGGTAATTACTTTTACACACACTGTGTTGGGCTTGTTTTATTCGGCCGTATTATACGGCTTTCATTGTTGACGCCGTATAATACGTTTTATACGGTGGTCGAAAAAAAAGAAATTGGTAAAAAAAAAAAAAAAGTACTTAAAAAAAATATATATCCCAGCAATAATTGTTTAGTAAATTGTCTTTTTCGAGTACATCCTTTTCCTTAGCTACCTCTCATTCCGTAGCTATTTGTTTATTTAACAATTATATTCAGGCATTAATTTATTAAAAAAATAAAAAGCAAATCGCTAAAGGAAAAGTATGTAGCTAAGGAAAAGGATGTACTCAAAAAAATATATATCCGAGCAATGACTGTTTAGTAAATTGTCTTATTTTGGGTACATCCTTTTCCTTAGCTACCTTTCATTCCGTAGATATTTGTTTATTAAATAATTATATTCAGGCTTTAATTTATTAAAAAAATAAAGTGCAAATAGCTAAAGAAAAAGTATGTAAGTCATGGAAAAGTATGTACCTAAGGAAAAGGATGTACTCAAAAAAAATATATATCCCAGCAATAATTGTTTAGTAAATTGTCTTTGTTTAAGCATATCCTTTTCCTTAACTATATCTCATGAACGATTACATTCAGACATTAATTTAAAAAAAAATAAAGTGCAAATAGCTAAAGGAAAAGTATGTAGCAAGGTTTTCAGTGTTATAAAGAAGTTTTCTTTGAAAAAAATTATTTTATCCAACTTTTCAATAAAAATCTTATTTATTAAAAATTTTAATTGTTTTAAACGATTTTTGATATTGAACAAGACGTTATTATTGTTATATTTTTATTTTTGTTGACTTTGCTTTCATAAACATATAGAAAATCTATTTCCCGACGGCAGCACCGCCACATTATATGTTTTATCTGTATTATACAGAATTACACGCGTATTATACGAAAATGCGTATAATATTCCAAAAATGCAAAAGAGCCCAACACTGCACACACATATATATTTTCTTTCTCATACTTGATATGATCATGATTCTATACATGGAGGTCTATAAGGAGGATAATCTCTCAAAATTTACTGAGGATGACAGAACGGAGCAATTTAGTAACTCTATCGGCCACTGACGGCGCTAGTCTTGGTTAGTACCGAAGTCAAGGTCATATGTTATTATTATTGTGTGGCTTAGTTAAAGTATTTTTTTGTGTAAAAAAATAAAATACAACTAAATAATACATAATAACATGCAATTTTTTATATTATCATCAGTGGATACATTAATAGCAAAAGAATGAGATAGTCTAAAAAAAAGCAAATTTATTTATCCCTGTTAAAAATTTTTTTTTTTGAGGACATCCATTTTCTGAGCTATTTCTTTTTTATTTTTAAAATAAATAAAAGCATGTTAATAATTGTTGAATAATAGCTGCGGAATGAGATTTACTCAGAAAAGACAATTTATTAAACAATTTTTGCTGGATAAAATATCTTTTTTGCTGAATCTATTTTTTTAGATAATTTTTCTTTAAATGTTCAATAAATGAAAGCATGTAAATTACTTTTACATAGACAAATAGCTAAAAAATGAGATGGACCCAAAAAAAAAATAATTCATAAAACACTTATTGCTGGGTAAAATATTTTTTTGAGTACATCTATTTTCTTAAGGTCGAAAGTAAAAACCAAAGGTGAACCAAGTTTAGGTCCGAGAGGGCATCTATCTACCTATACTTAAAAAAATATATTTAGTGCCCCAACATCCTAAATCTATTCGCTATACTGTTAAATTATCGTTCGTTGTGTGGAATTTCGTCTATCCATATAGACACACATACTACTGTAATCGAAAAAAAAATGATCGTGAAACGTTGCAATCACGTATACTGGGTTGTGTGCTTGGAAGAATATGAGACAGCACGACGAATAAGTGAGAGAGTAAACAGCAGGGTTGTCAGATAGAATTGTGATGACAGCTATGAGCATTGTAATTAAGAAAAATTTCAGCACCATAACTTAAATATCTATCGAAATGCACAGAAGAAAAAGTTCTATATAGGCTTAAAAATTCCGTATTAAAAAGTAGTATAAAATGATAGTAAAATTAGCGATTTATAATAGATATTGTTTTAGCTACAAGCGTAAATGTGTGTACCATCCCTATCCCTGTGTGTTAAAGTTGTCAACTTTGACATTGATTATCTAAAAAACAAAACTCAATTAAATTTTGAAAAAATTCATCAAAATAGATAATTATTCAGGCTTTCATTTAAGACCAAAAAATAAAAAATATAATAACGGGAAATTATCTTTACTTTCGACCTTAAGTATATTTTTTTTATTTTTTAAATAATTAATTGCACCCTATATTTTCTTTTTAATATTTTACCCAGCAATAAGTGTTTAATGAATTATTTTTTTTTTGGGTCCATCTCATTTTTTAGCTATTTGTCTATGTAAAAATAATTTACATGCTTCCATTTATTGAACATTCAAAGAAAAATTAACTAAAAAAATAGATTCAGCAAAGAAGATATTTTATCCAGCAAAAATTGTTTAATAAATTATCGTTTTTTGAGTCCATCTTTTTTTTTAGCTATTTGTTTACTCAAAAAAAATTATCTTGACACAAAAATAAGTTGTAAACAAAAAAACATGTGGTTTTCACTTTGGTACTAACTAAGAATAGCGCCGTCAGTGACCGATAGAGTTGTAAAAAAATGAAGGCAATTGATTAAATAATTTTTTACAGAGTAATTGTACCAGTAATTGTTTTTTTTTCTAATTACATCTTCTGTCGTAATCATTTGTCTATTAAAAAAAATAATTCATGTAATTTCAAATGCATTTATTAGGAACAAATGGCTCGATAGGAAGAAGAATGTATTCGGATAGATAATTTTTTCAAAAAGTAATTGTTCAAGTAATGAATTTTTTTTATGTGCATTGTAAAATAAAAGTGGTACGGTTCGCGCACGTTACCGAAATACTGTAGCGCCCCTCGAGTTCGTCCTCCTGTCAGGCTGTCACAATAATAAAAATGATAAAAATATAGTCTTGTTATTGAATAAATAATTAAATATTTATCATCATTCATCAGTCTTGGACTTTTCTCGGCAATGTAAGGTGTTCTATAATAATTGATTGAATTTTGATTTAAAAAATTTTTATATTTTCAATAATATCAGACAACGTGATATTATTGAATGGTTTTGATCTTGCGTCATGTCACAATCTCCTCCACAAAAGGTTAGAACAATACATTTTAAAGGAAATTTATCATTTAAAATATTTAATTTAAATTTTAATTTTAAAATATACTTTATCTTTATAATTTGATTATTAAAAAAAAATATTATTAATTTGTAAAACAAAAAAATAAAACTTTGGATTATTATAATTTATTATTTGTTAATAATTTTACTTATATTTTTTATAGAAATCAATTCGTGCGTTCATATGGGTGGATTACGTACTACCTGTATATCTGCTTATTTATGATATTGTAAGTTTTCTATAATATTTTTCTGATTAAATTTATAAAAGTATATTAATATTAAATAACATGGTAACATAATACTTTAATATTTTTAGATAACAATTATATTGTTTCCATTTTTAATATACATTCTTGACCTGGATGGAGATTTATTACTTCCAGGTCATTATGTGTATCCATTATCAAAAATTGGCATCTTAATAAAGTTATTTGTTGTCATCATTTTTGTTTTAGTTGATACAATTGGTATTATTGGAGTGATTAAGGTTGGTTGATAAAAATGCAAATAAATTATATTATTATAACTTTGTTTATTATTTTTTTTTTATAACACAAATTGATTTTTTTTATTTTTAGAGATCGAATTCATTCATAGTACTTTATTATTTGGTTCAAACCCCAAAGTTCTTCTGCTATATTATTTGGATGCTGAATCTCGGTACTGTCAAGTCATCTTATATACACGACGGATTTTTGTTATTTTATTACCTAATTAATACCGGTATGTTGAAATAATTTTACTTATAGGTATAAACATAAAATTTTACTTTTTTTTATTTATTAATTAACAAATGTTAATTTTTTTTTCAGTCATTAACGCAATTTTGCCACCAAGCGTATGTATGTCATCGAGTGTTTTAAGAAAGGTGAATGATAAATTGATGCTGGAGAAAGAACAAACGATGCATCTCGTTTAATGATTATTTTCATCAACAAAAATAATTATAAAAAAATGAACAGTATTTGTATAATCAAAAAATGTTTTTTGTTTTTTTTTACTGATATATTATAGTGCATAGTAAATTAAGGAAGATGAAAGATAAACACGATTTAGAAGATTAAGTAATAATGTATCTCGTTTAATAATTATTTTTTAAACCATAGCTATTAACATGTTATGGAAAAAAAAATTACAAATAATAAAAAATCATACAGGTATAAAATTTATTAAAAATACATATATGTGATACTTGAAGATATAAATTTAATGCCATAATTATATCATCAGCAATTAAAAAAAAAATAAAAATAAACGAAATACATCACCAATATTTTCATGTTCATCATCATTATTGATTAATAAAGTTAATAAAAACATTAAAAAACCATCATCAACAGCAACCCATTTAACACAGAACACAAAGATAAATGAAGTTATCACTACTAAATGTAAAAGAAAAACCTTTGATGATAATGATGTACCGTGGACACAAAGAAATAGTGCATATTGTATTAAAAATACAAATTTATTTATCTAAAATAGAGATTAAATTATTATTTATTTATTTATTTATTAAGGTTGTTTTCCGAAACCAAGGTAGAATGAATATTTGTGCTTAAAAACGCTATATACCGTAACGTTATATTTTATGTCTGGGTCCCCAAGATTTTTGTGCTGCTACTGATTGAAATATTGACTACTGTAGTATTAGTGTATATACTAATATACACTAATACTATGCTAGTACTCAAAATTTACATCGTGAAACACTGCTATTTCACACTATAAAAA
>WSYQ01001399.1:0-43157 GCA_011426435.1 Lysiphlebus fabarum
TTAAAACATTGTTATATAAAAATAAATATTCTAATTTAAAATAAATGTATTGTCTTGAAATAATGAATTATTTTCCATTAAAACTGATTTTGAGTGATATATTTTTTTTTTTCGAGTTTAGTATTATTTTGTCATTTTTCTCGTAAACCATAAAGAATTTCGAAAATTACCAAAAGTAAATTTCGTTTTATTTTTTTGTTTTACATCGAAAACTATCATAAAATATTAATGTGAAATAAAAAAAAAAATTTTTTTTCGAAAACGAAAATTTCAAAAATTAAAAAAAAATACTCATGTTCGTGGACCCACTCTCGTGCTGTGCTTAAAATTTGTGTATGGGCATGTCTTTTTCTAAAAAAAAAATTGGCGAAAAAAAAATGGTCCTTTTTGAGATATCCCAAAATATATGATATTCAAGATGGCGGTGACCTTAAAAATTGATGAAAAAATTAGAGGCTTAATTTCAGCCCAAAATTAATCAAAAAAAGCTTACTTCATCAAAATCGCAGGAGGTCAGGCAGATGACCCCGTGATTTGACTAAGAACGCCCCATATATATAATAATATCCATAATTATATCCATATTATGTATCTATACATGTATGCATATATATATATAAATTATATATTGTATAAATAATAAACAAATAAGAAATATTAAACTGAAAAAAAAATTAATATGTATTAATGCATTTTGATATATAACTGAACTAGTAAATTGATGCATAAAAATATTGCCGTATTGCACGATTTCAATTTTGGTGGAGTAGTGCGGAGTAGTGTTAGTGCCTGTCTGTTTACGCCCGCACTATACTAAGTCTCGGTTTTTAGGGCAATAGCGTAGCAAGATGGGCACAAAATTTAGCGTTTTATTATACGGGCCCTTCAAGCTTTAAATATCAGTCCGACTTTGCCGTCGGCAAGCAGCCTTAACTACATGTATCGAAAATAAAATTTCTTCGTTGGTTTTTATTGTATCATATTTTTTTTTTAACAAAAAATTAATTAATGGCAAAACAAGTTACATTACAAATTTGCTACAATTTCGAATACTTGACGCTTTTTTTTGTACAAAATACTTGTTTTTTGTTTTTAGTTAGATATCACATCTTTTTTTGAAGTTTTTTTTGTATCAAACAAAATTTATACAATTTATACATCATCAAGTTTAATATTTATTTATAATTATTTTACCGGTGTATCATTTATTGATATTTATTATTTTTATAACAAAATATTGCACAATAATCATATGTCAATTCTGCAAGGCAGCCAACAGAAATAAGCAACAGACTAACTGAGTAAAAAAATAAATAAAATATTATAATCTCATACCGTACTACCAACCTAACAAAATCAGAAATCTGGCTTTTCAGCCAAAAAATCGCAATCGTTAATTTAATTGTTCAATAAAAAAAAAAATATGCCACTAAAAAAATCCGATTTTTTTTTTTAAAAAGAAGCCTGACATCGATTTATGGGATCATTACAAAACCCCGTATTTTTAAATTGATTTCATCATATTTTAATTAAATCTTAAACAATTGGGGACGAAAGGGGTCACCAATGTGTCGTGTATAATAAGGCACGGTAATTACTTTTACACACACTGTGTTGGGCTTGTTTTATTCGGCCGTATTATACGGCTTTCATTGTTGACGCCGTATAATACGTTTTATACGGTGGTCGAAAAAAAAGAAATTGGTAAAAAAAAAAAAAAAGTACTTAAAAAAAATATATATCCCAGCAATAATTGTTTAGTAAATTGTCTTTTTCGAGTACATCCTTTTCCTTAGCTACCTCTCATTCCGTAGCTATTTGTTTATTTAACAATTATATTCAGGCATTAATTTATTAAAAAAATAAAAAGCAAATAGCTAAAGGAAAAGTATGTAGCTAAGGAAAAGGATGTACTCAAAAAAATATATATCCGAGCAATGACTGTTTAGTAAATTGTCTTATTTTGGGTACATCCTTTTCCTTAGCTACCTTTCATTCCGTAGATATTTGTTTATTAAATAATTATATTCAGGCTTTAATTTATTAAAAAAATAAAGTGCAAATAGCTAAAGAAAAAGTATGTAAGTCATGGAAAAGTATGTACCTAAGGAAAAGGATGTACTCAAAAAAAATATATATCCCAGCAATAATTGTTTAGTAAATTGTCTTTGTTTAAGCATATCCTTTTCCTTAACTATATCTCATGAACGATTACATTCAGACATTAATTTAAAAAAAAATAAAGTGCAAATAGCTAAAGGAAAAGTATGTAGCAAGGTTTTCAGTGTTATAAAGAAGTTTTCTTTGAAAAAAATTATTTTATCCAACTTTTCAATAAAAATCTTATTTATTAAAAATTTTAATTGTTTTAAACGATTTTTGATATTGAACAAGACGTTATTATTGTTATATTTTTATTTTTGTTGACTTTGCTTTCATAAACATATAGAAAATCTATTTCCCGACGGCAGCACCGCCACATTATATGTTTTATCTGTATTATACAGAATTACACGCGTATTATACGAAAATGCGTATAATATTCCAAAAATGCAAAAGAGCCCAACACTGCACACACATATATATTTTCTTTCTCATACTTGATATGATCATGATTCTATACATGGAGGTCTATAAGGAGGATAATCTCTCAAAATTTACTGAGGATGACAGAACGGAGCAATTTAGTAACTCTATCGGCCACTGACGGCGCTAGTCTTGGTTAGTACCGAAGTCAAGGTCATATGTTATTATTATTGTGTGGCTTAGTTAAAGTATTTTTTTGTGTAAAAAAATAAAATACAACTAAATAACACATAATAACATTCAATTTTTTATATTATCATCAGTGGATACATTAATAGCAAAAGAATGAGATAGTCTAAAAAAAAGCAAATTTATTTATCCCTGTTAAAAATTATTTTTTTTGAGGACATCCATTTTCTGAGCTATTTCTTTTTTATTTTTAAAATAAATAAAAGCATGTTAATAATTGTTGAATAATAGCTGCGGAATGAGATTTACTCAGAAAAGACAATTTATTAAACAATTTTTGCTGGATAAAATATCTTTTTTGCTGAATCTATTTTTTTAGATAATTTTTCTTTAAATGTTCAATAAATGAAAGCATGTAAATTACTTTTACATAGACAAATAGCTAAAAAATGAGATGGACCCAAAAAAAAAATAATTCATAAAACACTTATTGCTGGGTAAAATATTTTTTTGAGTACATCTATTTTCTTAAGGTCGAAAGTAAAAACCAAAGGTGAACCAAGTTTAGGTCCGAGAGGGCATCTATCTACCTATACTTAAAAAAATATATTTAGTGCCCCAACATCCTAAATCTATTCGCTATACTGTTAAATTATCGTTCGTTGTGTGGAATTTCGTCTATCCATATAGACACACATACTACTGTAATCGAAAAAAAAATGATCGTGAAACGTTGCAATCACGTATACTGGGTTGTGTGCTTGGAAGAATATGAGACAGCACGACGAATAAGTGAGAGAGTAAACAGCAGGGTTGTCAGATAGAATTGTGATGACAGCTATGAGCATTGTAATTAAGAAAAATTTCAGCACCATAACTTAAATATCTATCGAAATGCACAGAAGAAAAAGTTCTATATAGGCTTAAAAATTCCGTATTAAAAAGTAGTATAAAATGATAGTAAAATTAGCGATTTATAATAGATATTGTTTTAGCTACAAGCGTAAATGTGTGTACCATCCCTATCCCTGTGTGTTAAAGTTGTCAACTTTGACATTGATTATCTAAAAAACAAAACTCAATTAAATTTTGAAAAAATTCATCAAAATAGATAATTATTCAGGCTTTCATTTAAGACCAAAAAATAAAAAATATAATAACGGGAAATTATCTTTACTTTCGACCTTAAGTATATTTTTTTTATTTTTTAAATAATTAATTGCACCCTATATTTTCTTTTTAATATTTTACCCAGCAATAAGTGTTTAATGAATTATTTTTTTTTTGGGTCCATCTCATTTTTTAGCTATTTGTCTATGTAAAAATAATTTACATGCTTCCATTTATTGAACATTCAAAGAAAAATTAACTAAAAAAATAAATTCAGCAAAGAAGATATTTTATCCAGCAAAAATTGTTTAATAAATTATCGTTTTTTGAGTCCATCTTTTTTTTTAGCTATTTGTTTACTCAAAAAAAATTATCTTGACACAAAAATAAGTTGTAAACAAAAAAACATGTGGTTTTCACTTCGGTACTAACTAAGAATAGCGCCGTCAGTGACCGATAGAGTTGTAAAAAAATGAAGGCAATTGATTAAATAATTTTTTACAGAGTAATTGTACCAGTAATTGTTTTTTCTTCTAATTACATCTTCTGTCGTAATCATTTGTCTATTAAAAAAAATAATTCATGTAATTTCAAATGCATTTATTAGGAACAAATGGCTCGATAGGAAGAAGAATGTATTCGGATAGATAATTTTTTCAAAAAGTAATTGTTCAAGTAATGAATTTTTTTTATGTGCATTGTAAAATAAAAGTGGTACGGTTCGCGCACGTTACCGCAATACTGTAGCGCCCCTCGAGTTCGTCCTCCTGTCAGGCTGTCACAATAATAAAAATGATAAAAATATAGTCTTGTTATTGAATAAATAATTAAATATTTATCATCATTCATCAGTCTTGGACTTTTCTCGGCAATGTAAGGTGTTCTATAATAATTGATTGAATTTTGATTTAAAAAATTTTTATATTTTCAATAATATCAGACAACGTGATATTATTGAATGGTTTTGATCTTGCGTCATGTCACCATCTCCTCCACAAAAGGTTAGAACAATACATTTTAAAGGAAATTTATCATTTAAAATATTTAATTTAAATTTAAATTTTAAAATATACTTTATCTTTATAATTTGATTATTAAAAAAAAATATTATTAATTTGTAAAACAAAAAAATAAAACTTTGGATTATTATAATTTATTATTTGTTAATAATTTTACTTATATTTTTTATAGAAATCAATTCGTGCGTTCATATGGGTGGATTACGTACTACCTGTATATCTGCTTATTTATGATATTGTAAGTTTTCTATAATATTTTTCTGATTAAATTTATAAAAGTATATTAATATTAAATAACATGGTAACATAATACTTTAATATTTTTAGATAACAATTATATTGTTTCCATTTTTAATATACATTCTTGACCTGGATGGAGATTTATTACTTCCAGGTCATTATGTGTATCCATTATCAAAAATTGGCATCTTAATAAAGTTATTTGTTGTCATCATTTTTGTTTTAGTTGATACAATTGGTATTATTGGAGTGATTAAGGTTGGTTGATAAAAATGCAAATAAATTATATTATTATAACTTTGTTTATTATTTTTTTTTTATAACACAAATTGATTTTTTTTATTTTTAGAGATCGAATTCATTCATAGTACTTTATTATTTGGTTCAAACCCCAAAGTTCTTCTGCTATATTATTTGGATGCTGAATCTCGGTACTGTCAAGTCATCTTATATACACGACGGATTTTTGTTATTTTATTACCTAATTAATACCGGTATGTTGAAATAATTTTACTTATAGGTATATACATAAAATTTTACTTTTTTTTATTTATTAATTAACAAATGTTAATTTTTTTTTCAGTCATTAACGCAATTTTGCCACCAAGCGTATGTATGTCATCGAGTGTTTTAAGAAAGGTAAATGATAAATTGATGCTGGAGAAAGAACAAACGATGCATCTCGTTTAATGATTATTTTCATCAACAAAAATAATTATAAAAAAATGAACAGTATTTGTATAATCAAAAAATGTTTTTTGTTTTTTTTTACTGATATATTATAGTGCATAGTAAATTAAGGAAGATGAAAGATAAACACGATTTAGAAGATTAAGTAATAATGTATCTCGTTTAATAATTATTTTTTAAACCATAGCTATTAACATGTTATGGAAAAAAAAATTACAAATAATAAAAAATCATACAGGTATAAAATTTATTAAAAATACATATATGTGATACTTGAAGATATAAATTTAATGCCATAATTATATCATCAGCAATTAAAAAAAAAATAAAAATAAACGAAATACATCACCAATATTTTCATGTTCATCATCATTATTGATTAATAAAGTTAATAAAAACATTAAAAAACCATCATCAACAGCAACCCATTTAACACAGAACACAAAGATAAATGAAGTTATCACTACTAAATGTAAAAGAAAAACCTTTGATGATAATGATGTACCGTGGACACAAAGAAATAGTGCATATTGTATTAAAAATACAAATTTATTTATCTAAAATAAAGATTAAATTATTATTTATTTATTTATTTATTAATATATTTTTTTTGTTTTTATTTTATTTTGAATATCCTAAATTCAAATGACAATAAAATATTGATAGCATAAATGATGAGCTCTGTTGAAGATATAGAACCTATAAATGAAAACAAAAATAATAATAATAAGTAATTGTACCAGTAATTGTCTTTTTTGCTATTACATCCTATTCCGTTTAGCCATTAATTCAGTTAAATGATTAATTTAGGTAATTTCAAATCAATTTATTCAATTTATAATTAAAACATGACTAGGAAGACAGGTGCAATTGATTAAATGGTTTTTTAAAGAGTAATTGTACCAGTAATTGTCTTTTCGCAATTACATCATCTCTCAATAGCCAATTGTTTATTTAAAAATTATTGATTAATTATTTAAAAGGTAGTTTTAAATGTTTACTGGCTATGAAGACAATTGTAGTTGCATAAATTATTTTTTAAACAATTATTTTATAAGTACTTGTCTTTTTAGCAAATGCATCTTTTTCTAGAGCCAATTGTTCATTTAAAAATTAATAATTTATATTTTTAAATTTCCAACGGCTAAGAAGAGAAATGTAATTAGATAAATAATTTTTAAAAAAATTATTTAACAAGTACTTGGTACACTTACTTTGGTACATGATATACCAGATTATTTACAAAGACAAAAAGATAAAATATTTAAATTAACACCTGGACAAAAACTTTAAAAAGTTATTCATATGTTAGATATTAAAGATCCAAAAACAGTTGAAGTTACACAAGAAAGAGGTACTGCTGGTACATTAACTGAATGTCATATAACTTGTACAATTGATCATAAAGATTATTATTTATATTATTTTTTAAAAAGACATCAAGGAAGAATGTTAAACATGTTATACATTATCAGGTACCAAGAACATCAGAAAGTTATGTACATCGTAGTGGAAGAACTGGACGTGCACAAAAAGAAGGTATTACTGTATTGTTAATGGAATACCATCAGAATTACAAAATTATAAAAAAAATTGGTAAAACACTTGGTCATGCTCAAGATATACCAACATTTCCTGTTATTGATAAACTTTTCGTATCAGTTAAAGAACAAGTTAGTGTTGCTAGAGAGATTTATAAATTAGAGCTATAGTCAATAAAAAAAAAAATGTTAAAAAAGGCTGGTTATCACATGCAATTGAAAGAATGGATTTAATTCTTGATGAAGAACAAATGGAAACAACAATGGAAACTGTGTGTAGATTTAAAAAAAAGGATGAAAGACTTTTGGCAAATCCTTTTCCTTAGCTATCGCTATTTCGAAAGGGTTTTCCTGGTAAATATTTAGAACAAAATATTAATATGCCAATGTTACATGATAACAATAAAACTGCAGCTGTTCAAATAATGAAACAAGCTATTATCGATAGTCAAAAAAATCATGTGGACTAACCTTTTTAGAGACTTTGAATTTTTTTTGAAGAAAAGGGTTTTTTAACCCTTTAGGACCATGAATTTAGGTTTGATTTTTTTTTTACAGGTTTAATACGTTAAAAACAATTATCCTCGGCAAAAAAATCGAGTGGACTAACCCTTTTTAAAATATAAGAATTTTTTTTTCTATTTTTTTGAAGAAATGAGTTTTTTAACCCTTAAAAACAATGAATTTAGGTTTGATATTTTTTTTACAGGTTTGATACGTTAAAAACAATAATCCTAGGCAAAAAAATCGAGTGGACTAACCTTTTTAGAGACTTTGAATTTTTTTTTTCTATTTTTTTTTTAAGAAAAGGGTTTTTTAACCCTTAAGGACAATGAATTTAAAAAACAATTTAAACAATTATCGTTAAAAACAATTATCCTCGGCAAAAAATTTTGTTTTTTATAATATCCCATCACCAAGAAGACTAGCAGAGTTGCCAACCCGGGACGATGGCAGGATGATAGTGGAAGGGCATTTAGATGGTATCTGGGAAGCCACGATGGTATCGGTCAATAAGAAATCTTTTTTTCCGGTTATTAACTGAATTATTATTTATTATAAAAATGAACAAGATTAATTATTTAATTACTTGAAAATTTTATTATTTATTTATATTTATTTTATTATGAATTAATATTTCAAATATTACTATCTATATATATATATATATATGTATATATGTAACATGTATATATATATATTTGAAAACAGTATATATTTATTTATGTTTTAAATTAAATATATTTTTATATGTAATAATATCACTACGTCTCGTCAAATAATACTTCATATTCGTCTTCATTATTTTCAAAAATATACATAATAGGTGTGTTCGTTCACTATATATAGTCGTGCCATCAGTCGTTTTCGATCTATCCCGCAGAGTGGCGTTCAAGAGTTGTTGCGTACCAACTTAAATATTATAGTAATTAAATAAAATACTCTAGTTTCTAGTTACTATGAGTTTGTAAGCAATACGCAGAATCAAAATAATACTTCCTAAATTATTAAATGCAATTTATTTTGTTTAATATAACACCACTGATTCATAAATTCACTAAAAGGTAAAAGTTTCGTTGTTCGAAAATTTTCTAGATATTTGTATGCTGTGAGTACACTCACGTCTATACTAGTTGAACTGGGGCTGTGAATATTTGAATTGAGGCTGTGAATTTTTTCTAGGATCTCGTAGGATACCTGGCGTCCGTACTTTACGGTACACCCTGTATAATACGACAACATTCATTTTAGTTAACCATTTTGCAGAAGTAGTCTGTCCATGTGCTGTTTGTACAAGATTTTATGTCCTCACGTGCAAGTGGGAGGGAAATACTGCACACTATTGCTAAAGATATATCTTTCATTGCATAACAATATACCATTGCACAACGGCACGTAAGCAAATAGTTTATACATATAGACTTTTATTTTAAAAGCTTTTCATTTTTTCTGAACAATATAATTAATTGCTTCAATAAATGATTAGCCTTTTCAAATTTAAAAAAAAAAAACGTGTAAAAAAATTCACCTGTATGAATTTACAGTAAATTCATTTTTAATTCATCAACGAAATCGAAGGAATTGAACAAGATGTTTTCGTCGAATGTATCGAGCGCAGTGTCTTATCAGACAACACATATCTTCTGCAGAAGATTGAAAAAGTTTTAATCCACATGCTTTTGTTTTGAATATCTCATATATTTCAGATACCATTATATATGTACTCTTATAAACTATTTTTTTACAACTTGAATTTACAAGTCCTTTTCTAAATCTAAAAAGTTTTTTCTTATATCTACTCTTTTGCAAAAAACGACATTATTAGCATTTATCTTGAAACAATGACTGTCTTAATGAATAATGTCTCGATATTCAACTGGCATATATACAATGTACATCTACTATATGTTTTACGATGTTTCAAGGACATCTTTGTTTACAATAAAAAAACCTTTATATATTTAACAACGTAAAAAATACAAGTTTACGTTAAACTAAATTTTGTTATCGCATATTATCGTATGCTTATAATTAGTTAATGCTGGTGTTTCGATAAAAATAAAAAAAAAAAATAATAACAAAGTATAAAAAATACATGATATTTTAGGAAATTGTTTCATGAAAAGTAATTTATTTTTTAGTGTCGATAAATATTTAGTAATAACAATATGTTAAGTAAGTTTTTCATAATAATATATATTTTTTTTTTCACCTCGCACATGATAAGAATAACATAATAATTGATTGTGACATACTGAAGCAAAATCAATGTTTTAATTAAATTGCTCAAGAAGTCTGACTTTTTTTTCAGGTGTTTTATCATTATTTTTTTTGTTTGTGGGTTTTATTGGCATAAGTGATGCTCAATATGGACAGTGCGATTATTTTGAATTAATTAAATCCGGTGAAAAAAAATATATATACTATCCGATTTATCAAAATAGCGATAAGTCACAAGATTCTAATTGTCGATGGACTTTTCAAGGTGACAGTAGTTTAAAAATGAATTGTACAATTAATATGCAAAAGGTAAAACAAATAATTTAAAAATATATTTTTAAATTCCCATAAAATTACAATTGTAAATGATTTTACAGAGTCGTAACTGTGACTCGATTGCACTTTATGTTAAAGTTAATGATAATCCAGCTCATAAATATTGTGGCTATGGTAAATTTAATATTACTTTCGATCCAAATGATAAGGTTGTTGTGACATTAAATGTAGCAAAGTTATCTGAAGGTAGCAATTATTTATGTGAAATTATTGCTGATGATAAAAATGACTGTAAATGTGGCTCTCAAAATCCTGTAAATATCAATAAATATTCATCGTTTATTTAAATTAATTCATACATGTATATATGTATTTGTAATATGTATTTAAACAAAAAACAATTTATTAATTTAGTCAAGAATTGTGGGTGGAAAAGAAACTGGAGTTAATGAGTATCCAATGATTGCTGGTCTTGTTCATCGTCAAAGAAATGAAATAATTTGTGGAGCTACAATTATAAATAATGTTCAAGTAGTTACTGCTGCTCACTGTCTTTATGGTCAAAGTACATCAGGTTTTCTTGTAGTAGTTGGTGAACACAATACAGACACTGGTACTGTTTGATAAAATTAAATATATTTTTTTTTTTTTGTAAAAAACATTTAATTTTGTTTTTGTATATGTTTTGTTTTAGAAAATGAATCAAATGCTACCAGAATTTATAAAATTGGAACATTATTTACACATCCAAATTATAATCCTGACACAGAGCTTAACGATATTGCTGTTATTTCGATAGTTGGTATGATCGAGTTCAGTCAATATGTTGGACCAGCATGTCTGCCATTTCAGCATTACCAAGATTCATTTGCTGGTGACTATGTTCACTTATTAGGTGAGTTGCGTTATTTTCAAATCATGAAAAATCTAATTATTACTGATTTATACATTTTATAATTTTCACAATCAGGCTGGGGAGCAGTTGAATTTGCAAGAGCTCCATCAAATGTTTTGCAAAGTACAGAAGTCAGTGTTTTAACCAATAGAGAATGTACTGATAAATTTCCACAAATTGAATATACACAAATGTGTACTTATACAAAAAATAAAGATTCTTGTCAGGTATTCTCCTATTTTTAAATTATAATTGTTATTATAAATTCTGAAGAATCTTGTGACAAAAACGTGATGAAAATAGTGCTGTTTCGATGTTGTTCAAATCATGTTAACTGAATCCTTTTTATTTTTAGATGGACAGTGGAGGTCCAGTTTTGTGGAAAAATCCTTCAACAAAAAGAATCGTTCTTGTTGGAATAATAAGTAATGGCGTTGATTGTGGAGGTGCAAGTCCCGGAGTTAACACTCGAGTAGGATTATTTATGGATTTTATTTGGAATGTAAGACCGGAACATGGTAATTTGATTTTTTCTTACATATATATTTTCATTCGATATATCAATTTGAATAAATCATAATTTTTAATTTCAGGATTTGACTATTGTCAGGATGAATAGTTAAAAACAAAATTTTTTCTATTATTATATAATATAAAATCTTATTATACTATTTATGATATATCCAAAGTTTTAAATACTAACTAGAAAAATTGAACGATAATTTTCAAATTTATTTTAATAATAACAAATTTTATTTTGTTTTGAGCTAATCTCAGAGTTATCAACTACAAAAGTTAACTAATTGCTGATCAAAGATTTCATGAATATAAAGTATAGGAAAGAGCAGTCTAAAAAAGATTATCTTAAATTTTCAATAAATAATTAATAATTGGCCCAGATATCTTTTCACAATCTTGGGCAAGCATCAATCGACAGATACTCGAGTCATTGATCGTTCGATAAATGGTTGGCCAAGCATTGTCTTTTTTTTTTATTTCCTTTAGCAGTTGCGATATATTTCTTGCTGATGAAGTTAATAAATCACTGTACAATCTTAAAAATTTTCCTCTAGCATTATTGTTGAATTAGTATAGTAGTAGTATAAAAAAAAAAAAATAGTTTTAAAAAAATTAAAAAATTAATTACATTTGTTTATCTAGAGAAACTAATTGAAACAAAAGCTTAAAAATTATGAAAAATTTTCAAATTTTGTAAGGATATCATTACCGAAAACTAAATTTTCTCCTTCTGGATGCCCATCGTTATCTTTACTCTGTGACTTAAGACACTTTCTTTCTCAGAAGGTTTATCGACTTCAATAACATCTGGTTATTCAGCAACCACTTGAGCTGCTGATTCGTTCTAATTTTTACTTTAAATAATTTACTTGATCGTATGTCTGCGTACATTATTAATTCTTGATATATTATTAGTATAACAATATAATCAATATTCATAATAATTATGTAATTAAATTGATGCCATGGAAATTTTTGTAAGACGCAACCAATAGTATAGCCGAGCAAAGTATGAACTAGTATTGAACAAAAAGTTACTTGAGGGACTTCAAATTCTAAAAACACTTGAAATAAAAAAAATCTATTGATGATTGACGTCAAAATTAATATATATACCTATATACGCATATTCTTTATAAACAGACAACAACAATGTTAGAATCCCAAAAATGATACCTAACTATATTTAAGTGCAATTGAATTTAAAAAAAAATATTATGAGAATGATTTCCATAAATCATGAACAAATAATAAAATATAGGGATGAATTATATTTAAGGCCTATAATTATATGGACTACCGAAAATCTAGACTCTTCTTAGAGTAATTATACGTAGCATTTTACTATGTTTGGCAGATAAATACAGTAAAGATTATCATATATTGATGCATAGACGAACTGCCGAAGATAGCAACATTTTGAGGTACTTCTCTCTTACTTACGGATAAGCATATCAAATCTTGTACAGGCAACGAATGCACAGGTTAGTTCTGTACCACGAATACACGAATACCACATAAGTGTGTTGATTGGCAAAACGTTTGAGATGAGAACTCAGAATTCAATTTAATTATATGTCAATCGGCATTCCATGAAACAATAAAAAATGCATTTAATAATTTATAGAGTAATTTTTGGATTTTACATATTTCTCATAAATCCATAGTAACTAGAAACTAGAGTATTTTTTTTAAGTACTATAATATTCAAGTTGGTACAAAACAACTCTTGAACGCCACTCTGCGGGATGGATCAAAAACGACTGATGGCACGACTATAGGTGTGTTCGTTCACTATTCACACTAAGCGTATGCACGGAGCGTATGCAAGGAAGCGCTAGAGTCGTGCGGTCATTTGAAGAAACTTTTTTAATAAAATTTACTAACGCATTGGATTCGGAAAGAAAAATATAATAATACATCACAACATTCACCTTGTTATTTAAAAATTCACCTTGAGTATTTAAAAAAAATACTCTAGTTTCTAGTTACTATGAGTTCGTAAGCAATACGCAGAATCAAAAAATTACTCCTTAAATTATTAAATGTAATTTATTTTGTTTAATATAACACCACTGATTCATAAATTAACTGAAAAGTAAAAGTTGTTTTGTAGCAACTTAAACATTATAGTAATTAAATAAAAACTCTAGTTTTTGGTTATTATGTATTTGTAATCAACATACAAATTTAAAAAATTACTATATAAATTAGTAAATGTGATTTTTACCGTACGACATTTAATATAAATGTCTTATATATGTCTACATATATAAATGTATACATAGGTATACATTTAAACTGAAAGATAAATTTTAACGTCAAAAGTCCTGGTGACCGAAACACTGGTGTGGTATTCCTGTTCTTGCCGTATGATACACTCATGTAATTGGCAGTCGAGTTATGACATGATATACGAATGTAATATGATAATGCTCACTCTAGTTCCGAGTAACGCACTAGTTTGTGCATACGTCGTCTGTACAATATTTGATATGCTGCTAAAAGTCAATACTACCAATATCACTATCTCTGGCAATATACGTCCGTGCATTGGCTCAACATACTTTTTTGTTTTATTATGTATTTCTTCGCATACCATCTTCACACTAAAACTATGAGCTCATGGTTTTTTTTTTCAACACCCAGACAAGCGTAATGCTGTCATTGTTTTCCGTCATCTAACATATAATGTACTTACTATTCTTTACTTTCGTTTTAATAAAAATACTTTGTTTCTACAATTTTTTTTCGACAATATACTATTTACTTGCTCTTTATTTTAACGTCTATTTTTTATATTAATTTTTTACTTTTTTTTTTTAATTTTGATATTTTTATTTCTACATATTATGATGATGCCAATTTTTTGATCTTGTGATGTGATAGCGTAGAATTTTCGAGGTTCCTTTTTCTTCAAGCTGTACTGAATTTTTGAAAACTCCTTAAAAGTAAATAAAAAATAATCTTTGATCAAATTTTTTATTATATTGATCTAAAAAATATCACTATCCAAAAAATTAAACATTTACTTTTTTGCTAATTGTATAATTTCTCAAAAATTACTAAGTACTTAATTATTATAATTTACTTACTGTCATTTGATAAATTTTTTTGTTCGACATTAGCTCTTTGTCAAAAGTTTGTAAAGATTTAACTGATTAAAATTTATATAACTCAGTCTGTTTTTTTTTTTTTTTAAATTTAATATACAAATTTTGAAATTATTTCGAAAATTGAGAAAAAAAAAAAAAATTTATTTTAATAAATATATGAAATGAATAAATCTGATAAACATGAAAATGAAATATTTTTTGAATGAAATGAAAAGTACCAGGCAGGGTTAAGTTTGAAGTATTAAAATTTTGTCAATAGTTAAGTCTATTCATTATATCGATAAATGATATTTTTAAAAATATCATTTATCTTGTGTAAAAATATCATTTTTGTACTTGACTTTTTTGATATTTCATTTTTTTGTATATTTAAAAAATAAAGCAAAATAATCAATAATAAAAACGAAACAAATAAATTCCGAATACTTGACGCTTTTTTTATACGAAAATCCGTTTTTGTTTTTTGTTTGATTATAATATATGTACGGGTTAAAACTTTTCAATAATAACCAGTCTATTTGTTTTATATAATAGTAAGATTTCGTACTTGTAAACTAAGATACTCTTTTACTACAGAACATGAAATTTCAAAGATTTTAATAGATTCATTAAATTTTTTTTCCTGTTCCACCAAACAACGTTCAATTATCTTCAGCTGTTTGTTTATATCATTTTTAAAATAATTCACTGATTCCACAAGTTTTATTGTATTATTAATCATTATAGATTTTTCATCAATGATAAGCTGAGCATCATCAACGGAATATTTTGTGTCTTTGCAAGAATTATCGAGTAACTCAATTCGATGAAAATAATCCATAAAGTCAGTGATCTGGAATAAAAAAAAAAACAAAAATGATATTAAAATGAATGATAAATATTATGTTGAGAAAATAAAATAACAAATAACAAATCAAGATATACATATATGATATGGTTACATTTTTTGGATAGATTTTCGATGCTATTTTGACTTCAGTTCTTTTATTATAATTTACTCTACAATTCGTCAAGTTTTTCCAGTACGAACCAAGAATATATCCAATCATATTCTTATTTTTTGGGCAGTTCTTCATAACTTTTTGATGAAATCCTTTCAGATAAGACCAACTAACATTATGATTGTTTGTATTATAAAATTCGTTCCAACTCATGATCGAATTATGACATAAACGTTCTCTGATGTTTATGAGAATCGATTTTTCTTTTTCCCAATAATCAAAAATCATTTCCCAATTCTTCTTCATTTGATACATAATAATACAACTATTATCCTGTAAAAATATAAAGTATTATATTAAATCATTATAAATATATACAGATATAATTACAAAAAAAAAATAAAAAATATCACGTAAAATTACTAACAAGAGTCCAGTTTTCTAGTGGTTGATATAATAATTGACTGAAAATTTGACTTTTAGTTTCTTCAGTTAGTGCTTCTTCATTGCTATGATAACCACGAGAGACATTACAAATGTCTAATATAGAATTTGGATTAAACACGGCGTCATTTTCAGTACATCCAACTTTTTTACATTTTCCATTATTGCACATGTATTCAACATCATGAGAATCATTCCTACAAGATGTTCCATCAGTAACATTTCCAAAAACAATTGAAGAGTTTGATCCTCCAATTACTTGACAAGTCAGCTTACAAAGTTGATCAGTGTCTGTAAAGATAAATATAAATTTGAAAACTGAAAACTCATTGTGTCTAGAAAAAGTATTTTATGAAAGTGGGTACCAAAAAATTCACCCAGTATCATCATTAGTTATGACTTATCAATATATATAAAAAAAATAAATATATAGTCTCTTTGAAAGCTTTAAATTAATCAGTTCATGAAAGTATAAATATTTAGTTGACTGAAGAAAAGTACTTTCTTGTATATCTTTACATTTATCTGTACTTAAAATCATTGATTACCTTCTGGATGATAAATTGCAATAAAATTTCTAGTGTCATTATTTAGATTAGAACACTGTTGTTGTCTGTAAATAAAAAATATTTATTAATTTCAAAGTTAATCACTAAAAATTTCATATTATTTTTAATGTTCTTAGAAATTTATACCTAAAATCAATTTCTGTTTCATGACATGGCATAAGATTACAAGTTTCAAAACGTAATTTTTTTCCCACACAATAATCTCCGCCATATTCTGGTTGTGGATTATTACATTTTCGAATTGCTTTTCTTATACCAGTACCACAACTTCTAGAACAACTGCCAGTTGGTACCCATTGGCTCCAGCCTCCATTGATGCGTTTTAATTGAGTCTCTTCGAAGCAATCGTTGTCATAACACATTTTTCCAGTACCACATGGAGTATAATCAAATATTCTGTTGGTTGCGTTTTTATTGAACTTGCCATCTGAGCAAGTAAGCTTTTTGCATTCTGTTTAATTATTATATTAATTTTAGTATATCAAAGAAATCATGAGTTAATTAGTTAAAATTATAATAAATATCATTTGAATTTATTTATATTTACAAATAATAATATATACATACGATCAGTTAATTTATATAGTGTACGATTTAAAGTAAAGTTTGGACCAAATTGTATTTCACATTGTTTATCAGCTGAATAAAATTGACCCATAAGTGGTACTTTACTCAAATCAATAAATTTTTCTGGTTTTATTATCAGCGACGACAAATGGTTACTTTGATAAAAAATAAAATTATATACCAGTTAATTATTTATTTGATACAATAAAGTATCAAATAGAAAAAAAATGTATTACCTTAAAAATTGAGCTAACTGGATTCGAGAACAGGTTGACCATATAAAAGGAGGTTCTGTATAATAATTCATCAAAAAGTGACTTTTATTTATTGATATTTTTTTGTTGCAAATTTCATTTTCGAATTCATGATCTACACCAAGACTATTTAAAAATAATAATAAATCAATTTAAGAAATGAAACAATCAATGATTGTAAATGATTTTGAAGATAAAATTATTTCTTACGTATGTGCAATTTCATGAGCAATTGTAGATATTGTTAAAACACCTTTATCTAATGCAACAATCCAGTTGGGAAGATTGACACTGCTTGTTCCAAGACCCAACATACCTGATTGATCTTGATATCTATAACAAAAAATAAAAAATAAAAAATATCGTTTATTTATAAACAACATTATAAATATTATTTCAGTAACATAATATTTAAAACTTGATTTGAATTTGAATTTAAATTGATGATAACTCTTTACCTTGTAAAAAGTATGGCTACATCATAATCATCAATATCTGTTATCCACGTTCTGAAATGATGTACGATAAAAAATTAGTAAGCTCAGACTATTTTGAGTTTGAGCTCGATTGTCAATTTTATGTCCAAGTGCTACAATATTCGAGGTCAATCGGGGTTGATCAAAGATTTGAAAATAAAATATGAGATGAAGCAAACTAAATTTATCATTTTTATCATTAACAATGACAGTAATAATTAAATTAATCATACTAATAATAATAAATTTGACGTTAAAAAGTAACGTATTATTTGATGGTAAATCGAGATTGCCCTGAGTTTAAATTGACTTAGAACTTATTATTATGAACAATGTTAGTTGTTATTAAGACTAATTAACATTAATTACTATGAACAATTTTATTGACTTTGAATTGTGTAGCAAATTGACATACGATTGAGCTTGACTAACGTTGGCTTGAGCATGAAACTCAAATCTCGCTCGATATCAAAATTTGGACAAAACTAGGTTCCTACCTGGTACGTAAAAGTTCATAATAATCAATAAATTCAGAGCTAATTGTACTCATAAGATCCTTTTCTATCACACGAATATCTATTAACACAATATTTAATGAAAATCCTAAAGAAGGATGTTTGAGTATTTTTGAAGCCTAAAATAAAGTTGACAGAAAATATGAGTTAATTTTATTTTTATTTATCAAAAATATTTACAATTAAATAGAAAATATAAAAAGTTTAAATTTTTACCTCTGCCATTAGCATTTGAATATGTATTGTCAAGTTGTCCTTATGATATTTAACCATTGATAGATCAACGACAGCAACAATTTTTACATAAAAAGGTATAGAATAAAAATCTGTGAAAGCCAAATTTTCTGAAGTTGAATAGACATCATTTAAATTCACAGTAAAGTTATACCCTGCAATTATTAAATTGAAAAATAAAAAAATATATAATAAATTATTTAAAAAAAAAGTATTATACTTTTCCGGTAATCATTGAGTATTAAAAAAAAATTTTTAAATAAACTTACGATCGTAATATTTAGTCAATAAAGAGTATTCACATTTTCCATTCATGCAGAAATGAAAACTGTCATTACGACAAGGAGTTCCATCAATCACTGTTCCATAATAATCTTTTAGCACATGGTCAAGTTCATCATCAGTCGAACAATATAATCTGCATGGGTATTCTTTAATATTCAAATTAAAAATTGTAGTTATTATACATTAATAATCACACATATATAATTAGATATGAGTTTTAAATATAAAAAATTTACTTTCTGAATAATATGGTGTCACATTACGATTTTTAACAATAACTCGAGCACATTGTTGATTTCTAAAAAAATTATAATGTTTATATTAGTATTCTATGTGCATAAATAATCAATTATTTATTGGTAAAATAATAAATAAATGCAACGATATACTGAACATCGTTTTTACCGTGTCAATGACTCAAAGTTTTTAGAATCATTGAGACATTTATGATTATTACAAGTTTCATAACGTGAAATAATATCAAGCTGATTATCAAAACTTGTGTTATGACGAATTAATTTTTGAATACCACCACCACACTTTCTGTGACATTCTCCTACAGTTGTCCATGGATTCCAGTCTTTTTTACATTCGCCACGATAACAGTATGAATCAACGTCACATTTAATACTATCTGGTACGACAAAAATGTGCCCTATTGATGCAATTGTTGCACCAGCTTCGGAGACACAGTATATGAGAATCAGACATGCTTTAAAATCAAAAAATTAATATATGTAGAGCATATTTTTGTCGAAAAAAATAAAATGATTGGATATAGAAAAAAAAATTTTGTGTGTGTTAAAAGTACGCGCGATTGAAGTGAAACTTCTATAGAACACTAAAATGCTAAGCTCGAAAGTCATGCACTCAAATCACTCGCTCGCGTTGCATCGATTTTTTTTTGTCACTTCTCAACGATAAAAAGTTTCACTTCAAAAAAGATATTTCATTATAAACTTTGAAAATATTATCCAACTTACGTTCATAAATTATTTGATGAATAAAATTAATACCGTAAACTGTTTGGCATAATTCTTCTTTATTGATAAGTAATGCTTGACTCAAATAAAGATGATTCACAGAATCATTAAGTAAACAATCTCCTTTACCAGTACTGATAATAAATAAATATAAAAAAGATAAATTAAAAAATAAATATGTTTAATAATTATTTTAATATTTTGTCATATGTAAATTGTAGTTATACATATTTGAATTTAATTAAAAAATTTAAAACTTACAAAAAAAATGTATTAATGGTATTATCAAAATAAAGAGGCAATCGTTGGTTTGGAATCTTTTTTAAATTTTTATCCATACTTAGTCTATAAAGTTCAAGATATTGTTATGATATTTTTTATTTGATACAGTTATTAGTATTAAAAAAAAGTTCTTTAAAAAATTTTCAACACTTACGAATCACCAATCACCTGAATAAATCTTGATGCAGTATTATCTCCATCATCAACGACAACAGCACATGCATTTTTTAGATAACACATTGATCCTTTAGAAGCATAACCTTTTTCGTACATATTTATTCTTGTAAAAAAAATTTAGTTATTAATCATAAATGTTAAACAAAATGTTTATAAATAAAAAATTAATAAATTTGTATGTCAACAAAAAATAATATCAACCTTGTTAAAAAAATTCCAACATCAAATGTATCAACATCATCAAATGATTTCTGTTGCCTTAGCCAACCACAAAAATTATTGAGAAATTGATCTTGGTTTTGTTTATTATTCGTCGTAAATTTTTCATTTAAAATTTTAAGCTCTGATAAATAAATATGAATTGAATGCTCTATTGAAGAATGTTTAAACATCTCTGATATCTGATTATTATAATTAAATTAAAAAAAAAACAAAATTATAAATTAACTGTAAGTTAATCGAGTCATATTTAATTTGATAAAGATGATAAATATTTCCTGAATAGATTACCTTATTTATTTGTAACATGACGTGTTTTATCAAATTGTTTTCATAATAATCGACAGTGGCACGATCCGCAAATACAGCAATCTTGATATTATACATATGATGTGTTAGATTTTGAGTTGAAGATATATTATCTGTAACTATAGATTATAATAAAAAGATAGTTTATTTTAATTTTATATAATTTTTTTATTTTTAGATTTTGGCTTGAAGAATCATTGCATACAAGTATTTACGATCCCATCCGAGAAAAGATTTTTTTATTAAAAAAAAAAAAAAAAACCATGTTTCCTTTTCAAGCTTGAAAACTGGGAGTAAATAAGTGGTGAAAACCTTATAATAATTTGCATAAACTCGATCTCATTTACCTTTTTTATTTTTACTAAAAGAAGAGCCGAAATATATGAGATAATGAGCTTAAATAATATAACGCCAATAACTTGTAGTTTTGTGACTATATATGTATTAAAGAATTTAGAACTGGTTGCATTATTCGAAATGATTCAGATAATTTAATATTAAATTATTAAAAAAAAAAAAAACAAAGTTTTGTAAGTATTTTCATCTAAAAAGCGTAATAAAGCTGAATAATTTCGTTAAATTAGAATAATATCAGAGAAATATTTTGTTATGTGGTCTATTATGATATATTCTACTAAAAATAGTCTATTGAGAGTATAATTATAATAATTTTTTATTTTTCAAATTTTTTATTCAAAAATAAATAGATAACAATTTTATCAGGAATATCAAAGGAATTATAAAATACAAAAAGAAGGTCTACAAAAATTAGCTGCTTGATATTATCTATATGAGGAAACAATAAAAATATTAATCTTTGTTTACATTTTAGAGAAAAAAGTAAATATTTCAAAGTAAGGAAAACAAGAAAAAAACAAATTTTTTAAACATTATCATTTTGATCAATAAAAACTTACGTATATTAGAAGTTAAAAACTAATAAGTGTTGAATAACTTTGCAATGTGACTAGATTTTTATTAGTAAAAGTCTAAACTTACCAGTGTTATTTTGACTCAATAAATCAGCCAAAATGTTTGAGATAATGAAACCAGATAAAACTACACCAATCCTTGTAATCTCACCCCAAATTTTCGACATTTTAAAAATTAATTTCAGTATTTGAATTGTTTTAATTTATTGGTTTAGTAAATTCATAATTTTGTTGGTAAAAACAAAATAAAGTATTTGTTAAATTTGTTCAATATTAAAGAAATTGACGACTACTGTATTACAATTATGGGTTGTTTTTTAATTTTTATATCAAAAAAAGATCAAATAATTTTTTTCCGGACTATAAAACAGCTAGTAAATTACAAAAACGTTTAAGAATAATAATTAGCTTGATATTATTATTTATATGCTGAAACAATGTGAATTTATTTTTTGTTTTTATATTTGAGAAAATATTTTAAACTGATAACTCAAAACAAAAAACAAAACAAAAAAACCTGTCTTTCAATATTTTTGTTAATAAGTAACAATTGGCTCACGTAGAAATTGAGTGTACGTTCGACGCTGACTGAGCATCGAATTTTGAGCTCGGAACTCGATAAGACATTCACAAGTATGTCAGATAGACGTTGAAACTTGATGTTAATATCTATGTTGATTCGGTAACTTTCGGAAATCGAGTAGATGAAGCTTCTTACGATTATGGTAGATTTTTCATTTGGAGCAAAATTTTATCGCAAGTATCTTGATCACATTTTGCGTTGAATAAATAATTTTGAAATAAATAAATTTCAAAATATTTCATGCTTTGAATTGTGTGTCATCCAATAATACCACACACTTAAAAATAAAAAATACTTTTCATAGTAGTGCAACCAACTCAAAATCGGAAAAACTCAATAAATGTTTTTGAATATATAAAATTTATTTTTATACAAAAGGCTTTATGTTATTTATTTTTGAAAAGAAACTTCAACAAGAACTCTACCTGTTCTTATAATTATTTAAAAAGAAAGAAATTTTTGTTGACCATTCATGAAACAATATTGAAATTACAAACAAAACTATTATAATGAAGATCAGTATAAATAAAGCAAGTAATCGATGAGCCAAAAAAATGATATTTTTTTTTATCATAGTTAGATAGATATTCTTGTGAAATCAAACGTTATCTTATCATGAGAAATAAAATGATAAGAATTTACAAAAAAAATGGCTACCACAGGTTGTAACAAAATATTATTTTCAGTAGAGAAAAATTGAGAAAAATGAATAGAATAAAGACTAAAACATTTATAAATGTAAAACACTCAACTAGAAATTTTTTTTTTTCAGTTTATTTTAAAAACGCCTATACACGCACCTTATAACAGCACAAAGGTAACTTTACCAGTATACATATACATATATAGTAGTAAGTATTTATGAGTATCCTCTTGATGAAAGAAACTTGGAGAGGAAAAATAAAAACAACAAAAAATAATTCAAAAATTTTAAAAAAGATTAAAAAGAGAGTATGGAGAAAAATTTTCACTTGCTCTGTGCTTCTCAGTATTTCTCATATACTCTTTTTCCCTGAGGCTTACTTTTTTTTTCTTTTGTTCTATTGTGTTATTGACGTTGCTGGTATATGTATATGATGGACTGAAAGCTCAAAGTTGCAAGAGTGAATTTAAACAAAAAAATGAAACATGATTCTGTGTAAGAATAAAAAAATTTTTAAGAATATTGAATTGAAATACAAAAATATAATTAAATATATGATGTTTGAAATTAAAAAGGAAATAAATTAAATTATATCATTCCGTTAGGGCATATTAGAAATAAATAAAGTTTAATTAAATAAATATACATTTAATATACAGAATATGGATCAATGATAATATTATTTTAAAACATTTTCAGAATAAAAATGATAAAAATTAAATATACATTTACATCAATTTTAAATCATTAAGCGAAATATAAAACACTCATCATGTCAACACATTTTTCACTAATTCTTTTCCACTTTGCACTCATGAACAATAAAAATGTTACTGAAAAATATTCTAAAGAAAATTAAATTTAGGGTGTATTAAGTGTAATGACTCGTGATCGTCATGATTTTACTTGGTTGGAATTTGTAATCTCATACAACATACGACTATGAGTGTTCGAAATTACTTTCTTTTATTACTTAATTGTTCCTGGTTAACCAAAGGTACCTCAGAAAATTAGACGAGTTTTATTATTCTTCTTTCGTGCATGACTAACTCAACTGAAGAGTTTGAATGAACTTTCCATGTACACTACTGATGCTTGAATACAAAACAAAATAAAATTTATACATATATATATTTTACTCAGAACAAAACCTTGAAAAATAGTGTATTTTAATTATACATATATTGTATTTTAAACATTAAGTTATAATTAAACAAAAGTTCATTGTATTAATTTCGTAACAAATTAGATAATTAATCACCAGATTTTTTTTTAATTGCAAGATTATTGAGTTCACTAATTTCATATAGAAAGCATGTCTGTATTCTAATCTAGTCTAACAACATCACCTTGGTGAAAATAATTTTTCCAGTTTTGGAGGAAGTTGGAGAAATTCAGATAAAAAACTTAATTTAATGTTTATATCTGTTGCTCTGGTTGTCTTGTTATATTTTCTTTATATTATGCTGTCTGTTTCTGTCTAACGTAAATAGAGAGACAGAATCCAACTACACCGAAAAAAAAACTTTTGTAAAATAGAAGCTTCCTTCTTTCAAATAATTTTCTTGAATCATGAACAAAATTATTAATTCTGTTATCATGAGCTTGATCCTTATTTTGTATATTTATATGATTCATTCCGCCATCATTATCTTCATTTTGTGGATTATGATTATCCACAACTTCTTCATCTTCACTTATGTCAGAGTCATTATTTTCTGATGTGTAATCTACCTCCTCTGCGTCACCAATATTTGAAAGATTTACCGACCATCGAGTAGCTTTTGGAGATAGATTGTCATTGAGTTTATATATATATTGCTGAATATGGCTCAAATAACTTCACTTTCATGTAGATAATTCACATCTGCAGAATATGATCTGAATATTCTATCGAATGCCGTAAGAGTCATCACATTTCCATTTGACGTTGTTGATGCAACAAATAAATTTGTCTATGTGATCAAAATCAACCCCGACTACAGAGAAGTCTCGTAAGATCGATACCGAAAACGAGACCAAGAGTATCAACCAAAAGTTTCGCTATAGTATCACAAGACTCTGTGAAAATTTTAAATTATTATTATTTTATTTTATTTTTTTGCTTTTATCGTTTTATACAGAAACAAAGAACTGTTATACAGTAAAATAAAACTGCACAGTAGGACACTGACGCCATAGACACAACAATAATTTACAAGTCTATTATATATCTATGAAAATTTAAAATTGTAAAGTTACGCAAATTATATTTTGCTACACCGATTTTTTTTTCTATTTGATATTTTTTTAAAAAAGCAATATTTGTCTTATTTTTAGGTAAAAAACATATCTCTGAAGAGAAAAAAAAGAAATATTTGAAGGTAGCTACATCCTTTTCCTTAGCTACCTTTAGAGTTTCTAGAGTATTTGCTTAGAGTATTGAAATCATTGTAGTATTTTTTTTGTTAATTCTTAAAAAATTAATATATTTAAGATTATAATTTTCTCGCTCTTTTGATCACTCGTTCAACGTTTTTATATTACTTGATCAATTTAGAATTTGAATGTTAGAAACATCAACCATTTCACTAACTATATCAAGTTTATAAAAAATTTTTGTTTTTTAAGTTTTCTTGTTTATAAAATGTACAGAAACTTTTTGTGCATTGATAAATATTCATTAAAAAGTTTTATTTTTAATGAATAACAACAAAATTTATTTTTCTTAATGAATGGACATTTTATTGATTTCATAAAAATTACACAATTATATACAAAATTGAAATAACAATGCAAAATGAATTTATTTCAGTTGTTTTTTAGTTATTTATTATAAATTGTTTTGTTATTTAGATTTAAAAAAATGAACAAGAGTTGAGTAAGAACTTTTGATATTCGTCTTGAAGTTTAAAAAATTCTAGGTTTACAAAAGTTGATTTGGCTTTACGATGTATATAACGATAATGTGAAACACCAGTCGTTCGAATACCTCATTGGAAACTTATAAGGATCTGTTTCAGTGATTTTTATTTCCATTCTCGACCCCATTTACTACTTGCATTTTATTCAACTACAGTATACAATACGCTTGGATGCTTTTAAAGACATTATATTATTGACTTCTGTTAATAGCTTGTTTTCAACAATAAATTACTCCATATGTCTATGTTTTTGAGTATTATTTGATATTTCATAACCACCATTATCATATCGTATATAAAAAATAAACAAATAAACAATAAAATAACCATTATTTAAGATCGTAAAATTTAATGATGCTGATCCTTGGTTTATAATTAAATTGCAAGCAATTTTATAAATTTTACAGTACAGAATATCGATTTCCTATGAAAAACTGACTGTCAACAATCAATTTTTCAAGATTTTATCAATTTATAAGTCAATATTTAAAGTAAAAATTCAAAATATATCTAATAAAATTATCTCCTATGTCATCTTGCTCTACTGAAACTTCGATAAATAGAGAAAGTTACCAGAAAGCAACATGTTGCTTCACTTATTTGTGACCATTGCATTTGAACTCAAGAATACCCAAAGTGCTTGAAAACTTTTGCCAAAATAAACAAACACGATGAACTATTGTTTTACTCAATAAACTTGTATCCATATTAGCCCAGCATTTATCTATTCGTGTTATAAGAATAAAAAAAAAAAACAACTGCAGAAATACAAGTATGCAGAATCATAAAATTTTAGTTAACGTTTGACAATGATTGTTTGGTAAAGTTCAAATAAATTAAAAATATAAAAAATATTTTTATTCATAAAAAAATGAAAAAAAAAAAAAGAAATAACTGAATTCTTTGAGGGATCATTTTCCATCCTTTACCCATTCTACTTAATTTATTAAGGATTTTATTAAAAATATATATATAAAAAAAAAAAAATTGGTTCTGATAGTCACTTCTTACCACTTCCCTTCTCTGACAACTATTTCATCATAAATAAAAAATATAAAATAATTTTATTTATTAAAACCTATTTTCAACATAAAAATAAAGAACAGATTTTTTTTGATGACAAAAAAAAAAAAAAAAAAACGGTTTGTATACAATTATGTTCAATCATATATGACATTTAAAAAAAACAATCAGTTTTTACTTTCTTTTTGATTTTTGATTTTTTTTTTCTTTGGCTAGAAGTACGTTTTAAAAGTTTTGATATCAGCCTATTTTTTCAAAAATTTTTTAAATCATTAGAACTTATAACCCTCCAAGTAATATACAAGCAAAAGGACGTAAAAGTAGTTTAAATATGAAAACAAAAGAATCCAGATGATGACATAATGTAATAAAAACGATTCTGTTGAATATGTGTTCTCACTATAAACATGCGGGTATTCTTTTATCATATAATGTCTCACTTATTTAAACTGGTATATGATAAACATACATGATGGGGAAATGTTTTACACGTATATCATGTTACCTTTTCGATCAAAATCCATATTTACATTATTAACAACTTGAAATATTGTATCAACACATGAAACACTATCTTACTCAAGTTTTTGTTTCTGTTTACTTTGAGATGATAAAAAAAAGATTGTTAAATAATTAAACACGAACATCTTCAAGAATATAAGTAGAATTTTTTTTTTTTTTTGTCCTTTGTTTTTATTTCCAAGAGGTTGCTTCAAGTATTTTGTTTTGAGCTCATGTTAAACAAAAAAATTCAAGAGATGCATCCCATGGGATAAAAAGTGTATACAAATATTGCCAGTCAGAATGTAAAATTGTCGATCAATTGGAAGTAAAGAAAGTTAAAGAAATTTCGAAACTTCCGACTTTGTTTATCAGTATATCTGGTTTTGATACAATTTTTAGATTTTTTTTTTCGAAAACAGTGAATTATGAATTAATGAATTTTATATGAAATAACTAATTAGAACTCAGTTGATTGTAACTGTAATTCAGTAGCTCGATTCGTTCTGATTAGAAGTTGAGTGTTCGTAACTGAGTAATTTGGTTTCTCTTCGTGCTTTCCGTAGGAAATTTTGATATATTATAGCTATATATACTGTTTTTTATTTGTTTTTTCTTTCATGGAAGTTTCATGAATTTGAAATACAAGAAATAAAATAGTTACGTATTCTTTATAATTATTGTTTTCAATGTATCTATAAATTCTAATTTTATTTCAAAAGTTTTATTTTTTGTTGAGTTATATTTTTTAAAGATATATTTATACAAATATTTTATGTAATAAAAATTCTACCTAATCGATATTCGTATACGAATATATTTATCGGAAATATTATTGGATAAATAGGGTTATCTGGAGTCTGTTCACGTACTCATGCATGCTGTCAGCGTAAGAATACCAGTGGATACCATATATATATCTATTGTATACATTTCAGAACTCAACATCATCTTTGTTTTACAATAGTTAATTTTTATAATTAATATATCAATGTGAGTCATTTGAAATAATCTATAGTGTATGCTACGTAAAGTTACTTTGCAGAAAACTTAAGAATAAACAAACAATTAAAATTAAAAAAAGAAAATCGAAAAAAAAATTAGAGAAATCGTTAATTTTTCATTAATATTCATTGTTTCCAATGTGCTTTTTTCGTCATGGAATATATACATTATACATATATATATATATAAATGCTTTAAGTAATCGAGAAGATTAGCAGATAAATATTCGTACGAAGGTTGAATATCAATTGGCACGTAGCAGTAAAACCCCATCGGGAAAACTCACGCGAGCCAATAGAGGTCAATGAGGCGAACGTGAAAAGTTATAGTAAAGGTAAAAATAAAAAAAGCTTTGGTTGAGAAGCGATAATCGTGACTTTTCTTTTTTTATTTATAAACCTATATATATATATACATTTTTATATATTTAACTAGTGGAAATTCGGGATATCCAAACAAACCAAACAAAGGAAAAAATGCTGATCCATGGAATAGTACTTTTTTAAGGGATTTTAATGCAGCTGTACCTTGTCTTAAATTACAAGTGCCTTGATATATGAAAGATTTTGTGACCAGTTTTGAAAACTCAATAGGTATTTATATTATATGATTTGTATTAATATTTTTTATATCTTCAATGAAAAATATTTTGGCAATGGTCCAAAATATTTGATCTTCTTGATCTTTGTGTATCTTTTTTTCAGTTAATCTATAGGTATTTTAGAAATGTACGTGTTGTCACGAAATCCACGACCATCCGTTGGGAGAAGTCAGTGTGTATTCAAGCCCCAGTGGAGTATAGTTACCCTTACTATAGTTATAACCCATGGGTTTGCAGCTTTTTTGTTGATGCCTCTTTTATTTATACTCGATTGTATTTTTTTTTTATTCAAAAAGTCATTTATAGGTTAAGAGGATGCATTATATTAGAGTTAGAGTTGGTAATTCTGAATGTTGCAGCTTGTTACCAGTTGCAACAGTTGGCTTTGGTCTTTCTGAATCAGGCTTTGGTTGCTCATGCATAGCTTCTCCTACGTTGAAATAAGAAAAAATATTAGATGAAACAGTTGTTGAAGCATGACCCATGGTGGAGAAATGGCAGACAAGTTTCTCCACCATTTGTCCAACTTTTTTTTCACTTTTATTTAAAATTTCAGAATATTTTTAGGCGGAGAAAAGTTCGACAAGTAACTTATAGAGTATATATAACTTATAAAGTAATTTATTTATTATTAGATTGAATTTTAATCTCTGTAAACATCGGCACTTTGTTTTAAAATTGAATAGAGGCGTCACCAATATTTTTTATGAATAACTTCTTTCAGAAGTTGAAGATTTATAGTTTTTTTTTTACGTTTCGATATTGAACATATTATCTTCATGATTATCAGCACTCAAGAAATGTAGAAAATTCTTAACAGATATTTGTTAAGGTTTTTACTGTAGAGATTTCAAGTTGAATCAATTGTATGCTAAGGGTCTTAAGAGTTGTTTAAGCAGCTTACAAACAAATCCATTTCCCTATATATATTTGTGGTGTTATTGTTTTAGACGCAAGTGTAATTCCCTATTGAAACATTTAGGAAGATATTTACTATCTTATTTCATGAGAAACCTCTTATGGCAATTTGCTTTTACATAGCATTTCCATTATTGTTCAATCATTATGGTATCTTACATTTATTTTAAAAATATTATATTTTTATGGATTCATCAAATTATGTGTTCTAATTTCAAGACAACAGTTCCAAACCAAAAGTTTCAATAATAAAAATTCTAAAATAAAATATGTCGATTCTTTTTCATAAATAATTATTAATCATAATTATTATAAATAAAAATACATTCAATTTAGCTAGAAGAATTACCAACTACTTAAACTAAATTGTTTACCAGTTCCCTTGTCAAATTATAAACACTTGATTTTCTTTGCCATTCATCTCAAAATAATGTTTTTCTTTGTTTTTTAATAATAATAGGCCATGTTACTGCATACAAATATGTTGTTTGAAAATTTTGCTGTTGTGCTTCAAGTCTCGCGCAAGTCAAAAAAAAAAAATCATAGGGACTATGAAAAGTAAGAATACCCACCATGAAAGAACGCATCTACTGTAGTGGTGGAGTGTTGGAGTAGGAGAAATTGTTTATTGCCACCAAAGTATCCATCTAGTGTCGATCTCTCATGTTAACTCGACTTTGAAATACTAGATGGCACTACCAAGACCATCCGCAACCCAGCTGTTATTTATCTAATAAAATGAAAAAAAATTTTAATTAATATTTCAACAAAAAATATAATTATAGGTGATTAAGCACTTCTTTATATATTCTTTCACAAATTTACTTCTTGTAAGATAATTTTATGATGAATTAAACTAGAGAATGTAAACCACATATTAATATCAAATTTAAAACTAAACATTAAAAATAGACAATTTAGTTAATAAACATCATTTGAACAGTTTATTATTAAGTCAGATTATCACATTTCTTGGGTTATCTTGTGAAAAAATCCAATTCAGTGTGGTTTTAAAATAGACAGTTGGGAAATAAAAGTTATAAAATACTGAAGGTTTATCTAAAAAATTTGGACATGACAATAATATTATGCATAGATGAAAATTCGACTTTCTCAAGACACGTCTGAGATGATATTGGTTTTGGCTAGAAGGTAAGGTCTTTAAAGTTTAGTTGTATTAAATGCAATTTAAACGTTTTGTGAAGCATGATACTTGTACTCATTGGTATGGAAACTGGAAGACAAGAAATTACAATGAGAGAACATAGATATTGTCTGAAATACCACCTGTCTTCGATAATCGATTCGACCACCTCTTACTGCATACACAATCATCTCTTCTTGTAACCCTATTATCTATTTATATCTATATATGTCATTTTACGAATAAATCGATAGATCACATTGACTAGTGGTTCAATGAATATTCTATCAAATACACCTCCGGCTTTCAATACGAAGTTATATATATATATATTCAAGTTCCGTTTATACCTCGGTACTCGATTATCATCAACAATGAACAAGAATTTTAAATTTGTATATTCTGTAAAAATATTTTTTGTTGAATTAATAATTTGATAAAATACAGAAATCTAATAAATATTTAAAATTATTTAAATATATAAATAATAATGAACGATTTTAAATATTCCAAAAGTTTGATTGTTATTGGAATAATTAAAAGTTTCAAATACAGTAGAAATATAGATTTGTTGTCACAAGCTTGACACTGTCATATGTGTCCTTAGTGATTAGTCCTTAGCCTGATTGGTATGATCGAATGACTTTAACAGTCGATTGGACAATAGATACATGAACACGTATTTAAATTGATCATTGTGTACCTGATACGAGAACTACGTCAACTAATAATGAGGTGGAAAAAAAAATCCTCGGAAGTAAAAAGAGATAAATGATATATAGAATATAAGCAAAAAAAAAAAATATCCTGTCGTTTTATAAATATCTGGAGACGTGGATAAGTTCAGTTTTTTGAGTTTGTTTTTTCGAAGTGTTATAGACAATTTTTTATTTTATCAATGATGGAATTACTATGCTACTTATATTTTACATTTAAAAAAATATCTCATGAAAATTGACCAACAAATAATTTAAAATTTAGTAAGCTTATATTTTTATAATAAATTGTTTATTCTAGTGTAGAATTGGATCCTTTAAAAGTTTGAAGGCAAAATTCTTAATGAGGTTGAAAATAATGTGCTGTACAGATTTTTCAAGAGTATATATATGATAGTAAAGCAGACGAGATGCATAGCTGAACCATTGCAAAGTGTCAACCGAAACAAGAAAATGGATCATGCTTATCTACAAATTTTCATTTTCTATTACGCTCCAAATATTTTTGCCTATATATCCCTCTCAGTCAGAATTCCGTCGCATGTTCACTTCATATAATTACCTAGATGGCTTGTTGATAATACCCAGCTCTTGTACTATTATTTTTTATTTTCTCCCCTTCTTCAGCCAACATAAATTATATTACGCAACGATAATATGTTATTAATATATATGGAGCTGACGGTCCGACAGGCTTTTCTACGATTATTGCGTATTTTCGTGATACATGGAAAATTTGTTTTATGAAAGTATAACTGCAAGTAAATAAATTGTTTCGCATCTGCAACTTTTTGTTTTTCAGATGAATTACTGACTTTCAATATAAATTATTGTGATGTTTATTTTAATATAGCTTTAACTAAATATTAAGTATTTTTGCAGATTAATAATTATAAAAATTTCTTTCGAAAAAGCTGACGACAGGAATCTGGAATTTTCGTCATCAGTTGCAATAAAATATTAAGTATTTACTTCGAAGTATTTTCACTCAAATTTTGAAGTGATTTTAATTTTGTATTTGGTTAAAGCATAACAGCGTTTTTAAGTGTACATACGTTACTACACAAAGCGTGAATAACAAAAATATTTTGATATTATTATTTCTTATAATAAATAAGAAATAAAAAAAAAAAACTAAGTCAATTTTTTTAATTAAAAAAGACAATCTCAATAGAAATTTTATGACTTGAGAATTTTTTTTCCTTTCATAAGGATATTTTTGAAAATATCATTAATGAAAATAACATTAGTTATAGACCAGGGATATAAGAAACCTCAGTATTACCTTGGAAAGTGTAACAGAAAAATTTAAATATTTATATGTATATGGTATGTGTAGCAGAATTTATATATGCATGTATAAACGATGCGTATACCACAGTTGAAGTAAGATATTTGAATTTTCAGATCTCAAAATCAAGAAAACAGTAGAAAAAAAATTTTCATAAACCTGTTATTTAAGCCACATATTCTTACCATATTGTATTTATCTTGTAACTGAGCCATGAAAAAAAATCAAAACTAATGTCTATTGTTATTATTTTTATATCACACAACTTTACTTTTATTTTTACATCATAAAAGTAATTTCCCCTATCATAACAAACGATAGGTATTTTTTTTTTTATTGTCAATAAATATGTATATTTTTTATTCCATAATCATACATGCGTTTACTTTAGTCTTTGATTTGTGTTTTTATAATACTCCAGAAAAAATACAGACAAGAAAGTTTTTAAAAATAATAAAAGCTCGTAATGAAAATATTTTGAACCAAGTCCAATGACCTCAGGTATATACATTTTATCGTGTGCATCTTTTAAGTATGAGTTTGTAGGTATAGTGAATTCGTCTTGCAAATGACTAATTTAAAACTACATATTTAACTCTTGGTAAACGCTTGGACATGTTGCCTAGGTAACACACTGAAAAGGGAGTAATGTATAGACGACATACAAAAGAGAGTTTTAGCTGGCCACGAGGGACTTAAGTGAACTCATTGAGGTTTCAGTGAGGTAGGTTTAAGTTTATACATAACAAGCATCAGTTGGTTCATGATCAATGTTTAGTTACATACATTAAGTGGAAGAAAGAAACAATATGAGAGTGTGTATATAAACAAGAGAAAGAAAAATATACAGGTTGGTATATAATGTATAAAAGACCAGGCAAAAGAGACCACTAGTAAAGGGTGCAAATATGCAGGAATGCAATGAAAGTACACAAAATTCTTTTCAGTTATTTCCATTTATTCATGGTATTTTAAGTATCATTTAATTTTTGATTAATTTAAATGATTTTTGATCTATCAAATTTTTAGTAGCGAATAATTTACGCAAATTTGTTCATGGAGTTAATAAAAAAAATATATTCTTCATTATTATTAACATTAAAAAATAAAAATGTATCGTCATCTCAATGTAAATATATAAGAACAATGTTAGTTTTATATTTTAAATATTTACAAAATGTGTATGATGATACTTTTTCAATGCATTTGATGATGATTGAAAAAGTTTAGCTTAAAATTTAAAAACAGTTGATACTTTTATAACAAAAAAATAAAAAACTAAATACTGTTTTGTTTGATGTTTTACGACTCATCAGCATCACCACTAAAAGGTTACTCAAGTCATTTAATGAATATTGATTGTTTTATAAATTGTATATAAAAGTATTGACTTTTTGAGTTAATTAATTTGAGTTACGTTGGTGAGGTTACAATCAATGGTATATCAATCAATATTAAAACAGGTGTTGTATGAAAGCAACAAAATTTATCGAATACACCACACACAATTATTTACGAGTGTGTATATACTAGATAAATAACCATTCAATCAAATGTAAATAATATTAAAATAATAATACTAAATGTACTTAAAATATATTTGATGTACTATATATTCGATATATTGTAAAATGATAATGAAAATCTGTTAGTATTTGTAATATTGACGTTCAAGTTTGATAATTTTAATGAAATATTTGTGAATATAGATTTAATATACATGTAAAGTATTTGCCACGTGTAACAATGTTTTATTTAATTTAACGAAAGTTTATTCGATAAAATAAATGAACCTCTTTTGCAAAAGTTGTCGTGCTCAGTGAAGGTAGGTGATTCAGGGTCTTTAAATAATCTTTCAAATCAACAAAAGAAAAGTAAAATCATACTTTAATATTTAATATTATTTTTTTTTTTTTTTTTATTAAGCACTCTCAAACACGTCAACTTATCTTGATTTTTTAAAATTCACTCGTTAATTCTTTTGCAAGTTAAATATTATATTTTTCTTTTCCCTATAATTAGCATTTTCTTGATTCCAAGAATTAATAAAATTATTAACAAAAAAAGTTCTTGAAATAATGAAATTAACTGGTGATTATATAGATTATAGATTTTTCAGAAAAACTCAAAGAATCAATGTTTCGATAAGGCCAACTTGACATTGATAGCATGAATTGGAATTACCGATGAGTTGTTTGGTTACCCAGTTAAATTTGTCACAGTTGTATCCATATATCTGTATATTTTAGATGACGATATACATATATGTCAAATACCATCATTTAAATACGATAGTAAGAAGGACATGTCACGAAATTTTGTATTGTCCATTCATCAGTGCATAGAAGCATAAAACGAAACATTAGCGGCATTTATAGTGCATTTGGAGTGCAGATTCAAACTGACACTATGATCTCGTTGAATATGTTAATATATACAACCACTTAAACTATCAGTAGCTTTGAAGTAGAATAGAAAGAGCAAACTGTTACATCTAGAAGAGAGATATTTTGGTATATGTATGTATAAATTTGTGTATCGGCGAAATGACACATTCGAAATGGTGGTGAAGCTTATTCATTGACAAACAGTAGGTTAGATGGGAGAAATGTTACAAGAGATTATCTAGGAATTAGAAATAGATGGCCAGGTCACAATGATCCTACTGTATCTTTGTTAGGATTATAAAAGGATTATTCCTTGGATTTGAAGCTTGATTCACCGTATTCAGTTTACCGATCAAGATTTAATGTATGTTATATTATACAAGTCTTTTGTTTGAGTATTTTACTAAACTATATTCTGTATTTCAATATTGTTAAATAAACAATTTTAGCTTTTTTAAAATATTTTATGAGAATTTCAATCATATGCTTACACAACTCTCAGTTACAGTGAATATTGGGTTTTTTTTTTAATTTTTTTTTTCTATATGCACATTGATTCTGGGTGGTTTTTATAGCTTATCCATTTCTGGTAGTGATTGTAATTCCTTCTCATCTATTCTACTAGTCGTTTCGCTTTTGTTAATAACCTCCCTTCCTCTGATTCGATAACCCCATATATGCTTTTCAATTCTACTTGTTTTTTTATTTTTCGTTTTTTCTTATATTGCTAATTTTTTTTATATCTGTATGGATCATTGATTTCCATTGAAATGCTACAAATATATTTTAACTTTGATTATATTGTATAAATTCTATCGTTAGTTCCAATTGCATGAAATTTATGGAACTGGGTGGATGTAATTTATACAAAGTACTATCAATAACTATTTTGTTTTTTTTTTTTTTGTATAGGTTTTGAAGATAAAGTAATTTTTGATACATAAATTTTATAAGGCTCTAAATGCATATCAGATAGATTTTTTTTTTTTTTGCAGTGCCAGAAAATTACAGCACAAAATTTTATTTTGATAATAAATGAATCAGTACACTATTATAGAAAACTTTTGATACAAATTACAGTTTATGTTTGTGAAAAATCACGACCATAAAATAAATTCAAAATTAAATTGAAAAAAAAGTGATTTGATCATCAGTGTATTGTATATGAAAAATATTCTGGCCATCATCGTTACTTTTATGTGATTATATTAGCTGTTGAATGGTATCAGCTGTTTATTTCATGTGGTTTAAACATTATCCTTTGTTTTGTATATGATAAGGCATTGATCATTGAACATCATATAATCCGATAAATTCTACAGTTTAGATAAAGCTTGAGTCTAAACTATTGAGGGTGTCTAAATTCAGTGTCTTCTGTCTCCATTCGATTTTTCCTTGTTTTTTTTTTTTATATTCGAAGAGTTTGATGAGCACTTTGTTCGAGGGTTCTACTCTGATTGGTTTATTCATCATATATATTTGATATCTTATTTTCTTATACATTTATAATAACCTTGTACTTTTAAAATAAATATTTACAATTGAATCTCTCGAGATGCTTGTATATATAGTCTTATATATACGTGAAATATATTTATATACATATTGGTCGAATATTTTTTATTTAGGTTTGAGTCATCCATTGAGAATATTCCACATGCAAATGTTTAAATATATATGTCACATGTACATCATATTTCTCGACTCTAACATCGTAATAAAATTTTGAAACTCATTTTTATTACATGTATATGTTTTAAAACATTAGAAAAAAAAAGTTTTGTTTCTTTATTTTATTTTAAACTGGTATTTGTTTGTCGTTTTTTTTTATATAGAACTAACAATTTTCATGCAATGATGCATTCAGATTTATTTTTTTTATATCACAGTACATGTATCACGTTCACAAGCAATTTTGCTGTGGGTTTTTTTGTTTTTTTGTTTTTTATTCTATTCACTGATATTACATGGAAACAAAGTTCACAAAAGTTTATTTCCACATCGTTGATCATTGTCCCAAACATACAAACCTTAGTATTCTTAAAGAACTACATATATATAAACATAAAAAGACTTGCAACATCGTGTTTTCAAGTTTTTTGAATATAAAATCAATTTTATAGAATTTGTTCAAAAAGTGAGAAAAAATGAATTTTTTTAACTTCCAGTTAACTCGTTTTAGCAAGTTTGAATTTTTAATGATTTTTTTGCAATGTAATAGTTATCAATTTAAATAAGAAATTAAGTGTTGACTATGTGACTATTGACCATGTAAAAAAAAATTTTCTCAAAATTTCAAACAAAAATCGATTATTTTTGAATGTTCAATGAATTTAGAACTAATTTTTAAAAATTTAGAATTAAGTTTTAAAAATTTGTCAAGACAAAGGAAAAGTCAACTTGTTACTATCATAGCTAAGTTTTAAAAACTACCAATGGCTAATAGCTAAGTAGTTTATATTCAAAATACTCATGAAATATTTCTTCAGTAACACAGCTTCACTGTATTTGTTTTTCTTTTGACATAAGAAAAGCTTTATTAAAAAGTTAATGAGAAATTAAGGATTGAAAATATCAAGATTAACATGATGGATTTATAGTAGAATTTTTATTTCCCTTATTTTACACTTATTTAAGTGTAAAATGTCACTGGAGTCTCATTTGTAAGCTCCTTGTTGTGGTGCTTTTTCTTATCGGTGCCGTTTGATAAATTTACCAACGTTGCCTTTTTACGAGGGTATTAATAGTTTGCGTGTTTTGCAATAAAATTTGCGTGTATTTTAAAAGTCAACATACCTAAGAAAATTTTCAAGAAACGACAATACAAGTGACCATCTGAAAATAAGAAATAAGTCTATCTTTATAACAACAATTTGCTTAAACAATCGTATATAATTCATGTGCTGGCTTGAAAACATGTAAAATAGGGCTTTTTTCATTATAAATCTCAAAACATTGATACTACTGACTGCATAGATCTGACCAGATATAATTTATAAACTGTGTTTTGTTTTTATTGATTTTTTTTAATATTAAAATATGCAGTTTAATAACAATTGTTATTTTATTGTGAATGTTTAACTTATAAACAATGAGCGTAATTATAAGTACATGTATATTTCAACGCCATTATAATAATTTGTGATGCTAAGTTCTGATCGTTTTATTTTGAACTTAAATACCTTGGAACCAGAGCGTCCTAGAACTTAGCTTAACAAAAAATCTATATTTTATATCGCTATATGCACAATGTGTGCGATTAAAGAGAAATCCTGTATGATTATATTATTTTCGTTTGGAAAATTATAATTCCACGAATATGTAGGCTTTCTTTTTTGCTCCAACACTATTTTCACAATATTTACTTTATAAAAACAAATAAAAAACGAATCAGTTATTTAGATGGAATATATATTTTATTATATCTATAAAACAACAGATGTATTTTTTTTATTTAAGTTTAAATATAAAATTTTTTTTTCTCTTTGTTGATGATACTTGCTAACAAACATGTATGTGAATCCATTAGAAAGATTTTGGTAAGGGGTGTCATATAAAATTGGAATGAGAAAAATATTTCGAGGGTGTAATACGCCGCATTGAGTTCGGGTTTTTGATGTTAAAAGCCCTTGGGAATAACAAGCGAGTAAACTTAGGGCACTATGATTTTCAAATAATACTTTGTATTACGAATCACATAAACGGATATAGACAAATAAATAATGAGTTATATAAGACTTTGATAAACTTCAAGGAAAATAAAATATCAACTTCCAAATTATCAAATAGATAATTACATTCTTATTGTTAACGTATATATATTTGTCAATTTATTAACGAGTTTTGTTTTATTATATTTTAAATAAACAAAAGGTTTAAAATTCATCTGAAATTTATAAAGCAGTTTTGATACATTGTCTCTCTGAATTTATTTTGGAATTATAACAGTTATTTAATTTAAAATTTCAACTCACCGAAAAAGATTTCTAAAAACGAATAAAGCATCAGGATAATGTTAGAAAATAATAAATGCATTCATCATTTTGCAAAATTGAACAAAAATAAACTTGGTTTATATATATAATAATAGAGTAGGTCAAAAGCTCACAAGGTTTGCATTAGTTTTGAGTTAATTAAATTTTACAATATAACTTTTGTGTGATGTTTCCTTCTGTATATGTATATATAGTCACTATATGTATAATCAACATGTATATAAATGTAAAGAATAATTATCTTTTAAAATGATGTCATCGTTTTGTGTAGCATTTTGGTTATGATCACTTATTTATTTTAAAAGTAATTATTAAAATAAGATTGAAACAGATGAAAAATATTTAAGTCTTAAGATGTTGGTCGAACGTAATATTCGTGAGTCAGTTGAGTGTTAAATATATTATTTAATACAGCTTAGATTTTATACATTTTTAAATAAATATGCTTCAAGTTAAATGAACTTGATATTCATTTTTAATACATAGGTTTCATCAAACTTAAATTCAAAATCATTAAGATCTAGTGCAAAAATTATTAGGTCATAAAAATAATTCTTCGATAATTTTTCATTAATCAAATAAAACTTCGACAAAGTTTTATTTGATAGAATTATATTTGATTTAACATTCTCATTAAATAATTTAAATAAATCACATAAATAAAAACATAATGTCAATACTCAAATTATAATAAAAACAACTAGTAGCACATTTTATCGTCGTTAGTGATAATCATAAAATTTTTTTACTACATGAGTTAACCACTCTGATGTAATCTTGACTGAATAAAATATTATTAAAAAAAAACAAAAGAATTAAATTAAAAAAATTTCAGAATTTTTGTAGTCTTTCAGTAGCAGAAAATACTCAGTTTGATAAATTGGAACGCTGTCAGAAAGGAGACAATGAAATGACAAATCAAAAACTAATCATGGTGGCTGTACTATAGTATAATGAATTATTTTTTTCCACTAATATATTTAAATAAAAATGTAGAAAAAAAAAATTTTTTTTTCAAAACTAGTGCAACTACTTCATGCGATCGTTAATTTTTCATTAATCAAATGAATGTTAGTTTTTAATATAATACAAAAAAAAGTAGATGTTATCTTCAAAACTCAGTTTTACGTCAGTTATTCGTCTGGTTTACTTGAAATTTAACATAGATATGCAGTTTGCACTCAAGAGTCCAAAGGAAAATCATTCTGGATACGTTTTGCCATCATCAAGAGATCAACAGCATTTTTTTCCATCATCTTCACAATTTTTTGAGTCAACAATATATTTTTTTAAAAAGATCAGAATCAAAATACTCTATCTGCTCTTTAGGTTACTCTTTAGTAACTCTTTAGTAACTCTTTAGGTTAGTCTTTAGTTACTCTTTAGTAACTCTTTAGTAACTCTTTAGTAACTCTTTAGTAACTCTTTAGGTTACTCTTCAGTAACTCTTTAGTAACTCTTTAATAACTCTTTAATAACTTTTTAGGTTACTCTTTAGTAACTTTTTAGGTTACTTCCTGGTTCACCAGGAGGTAGAAAAGAATTTTTATCTTCGAGGATTTTTCAATTAGAAAACATATTCTATCAGAAATAAAAGATTGAAAATATCCTTTAAATTCAGGTTATATTTTTTTAGTTTTTTATTTCTTTGATATATTTTTTTTATTGATACTTTTTTGTTATTTCAAAATGTCAGACTATATATAATATAAGGATATATAAAATTTTATTTATAACAACGCCAAACTTATCTGTTTATATACGATTTTCCATATTGAATAATAATATTAACATTTTATTCGTATTTGCCCTACATTCATATACTGAATTTCCTTTTATTTTTTGCATATACATTTATAGTTTGTTGCCACATGTGTATTTTATATATTTTTTCAACACACAGATATATTTTTTTGTAACTATATAAGAAGCACAGTTTTGTCATTGGGATTGAATTAAGTCACTTTAAGAAGATTATTTTGATAGATATTTTTAATAAATTTTTTTTATTTTGACCTCTTTAAATACATTAAAGTTATTTATTATTCTAATTTAAATAATTTATGATTATCTCAAAAAATAAAATTTTTAATTCTAATTTTAAAAGCCTTTTTTATTTTTTTAAAAAACATAAATAAAAAATAGATAAATGAAAAAAATAAATATGAATTATAAATACATATAAAGTATAAGAGTTTTAAATATTCAAAAATTGAAAATAGTAAAATAAGAAAAAAAAAAAAAATTGAAAAAATTTAACTCCAAGTCTACAAAGTAATCCCTTGAGTTGCATTAAAAAAATATGAAAATAAAAAAAATATTTTGAAAAAATAAATGTAATACTAGTTCAGTAATTCAAATGGATATATATCTTTATGTTGAAAGCTTTTATCCAAGTGAAATATAGAACGTTGTATAATGCAACCACAGTATATATATTCATTATAAATTCAAAATTTCTGTGGTTAATGCACTCTCCATAATGATCCTACATGATCCTATTTAGTGTCATTAATGGGTTTCAACACTCAAATTATTAGAATATACAAATATGAATGTTAAAGAGGTCGTTTATAATTATCATATTATATTAGATAATGACATATTTGTTGACTTTATTTAATTACCTTGTAATATTAATTACAAATAATTAACAGAAAAAGTTAAAATTGCCAATTTTTTTAATATGGTATTTATGACACCCAATTAATGAAACACCAACCCGGGATAAAATTTATGAGTATTTATGGGTGTTTAAAATAAAGATGAGTCTTTATTTGAGTCTTTCTCTGTGCCGCCAGCGGGACTTATAAATACTCTGATCGACGATGGTTCAGTCTTTAAAATAAAGACTCTTAAATACTTTTCATGCGAGAAATAAAAAGTCTTTATTTTAAATACTCATAAAGAGTCAGAAGTGACTCTTTCAGAGTATTTAAAATAAAGACTCTAAAATACTGTAATAAAAAATTCATAATAAAAAAATTATTCCTTTTGTTATATATTTATTATTAATAAATATTTTATTAATTAATAATAAATATTATTAATAATTATATTATTACTTTTATTATTATAATAATTATTTAACTTATTCGTCATAAATATTATTATTATTTTGATTGTTAATAATTATATAATTTATTTATATCATAAATATAGTGCAAAAAATATCGTATAATAAATAATTAATAATTAATTAATACTCGTAGTATGATTGAAAATCTACAAACAAATTAAAAATAATTCTAAGTTCCCAAACTCAAAATAATTCCAAGTCCTCAAACGCAAAAAAAAATTCCAAGTCCTCGTTGAAAGAGAAAGTCTTTAAAATAAAGAGTCTAAAATACTCACGCTGACGATTCAAAATGACGAGTATTTAAAATAAAGACTCATAAAGAGTCCGAAACACTCTGAA